>BMAW01042971.1:0-16275 GCA_019974015.1 Nephila pilipes | reverse complement strand
CCAAACAATTCCTGTCGCCAACGGGTGGTTACGCTAAACTGCATTTCAACCAAAATAATAAATTTTAAAAATAAGTCTACTCACTTATTACAATTATCAATAGATTTTTCCACATCAAAATTTTTATTCTCCTTCGTGACTGATTTTTCAGAAATGTCATTTGTTTGTGAAGCTTTTTTACCCTTTTTCACCGATTTTTTCTCGCTATTATTATTAAGATTCGTTTTTCTTGGATTACTCTTTCGCCCAGATTTTTTTGTGTTCGAATTAGTGCATGACTTTTCAGTATCATTTATTTGAGGTTCTAAAGACTGTATTATAGTATTTGAAAAATTAGTATGTTCGGAAAATGAGCTAAAGGGGAGAAAAAAAGAATCTTTCAATGATTTATGATACAAAAGATATTTAGATGATATTTTACTTGTATTCTTTTTTTCAAAAAAAGCCAATATATCAGGTAGTATATAATTATTTTTAAAAACAGATATTTTAGTTACTTTGTCTTCACTCCAAATTTTTTTGTAGGGGCAAGCCTATTATTTAAATGTTTTCCTTTAGAAACATTCTCTCACAATTTTAGTTTGAATTATATTTTCAGTGCATGAGTTATGTTTTAATCAATTTACATTTTGATTGGAGAAAAAAATGACAAAACTAAGGTAATATAAAATAGATCTCCTCCCCAAAAAAGGTCATTTATTTGTCATCATACTGAAAAAGACTTTCATTTACTTTTAAAAGTTAACTGATTATTCAATGAAGATTTACTTCATCTATAATCAAGAACTGAAATATTATAATGAAAAGATATACAATTATATTGAAATGCTATATTATTATATATAAAAGCTATTGAATTGGTTAACTGAAATAATTCATCAATCATTAAATTAAACATTAAAATAATGGAAGCAAAAAAAGTACAACATAAAGTCTTTACCTTTAAAAATTACAACTTTATTTAAATAAATTGGTTTTTTTTCCTATAAAAAAACTCCAAATATCTCGTAATTCTGAACCTTGATCAAGTGATGAGGATGACACCCGAGCTGACACTCCCCCCTCACCTAACTTCCACACCATGCCAACCGGAGGACTCTGAGCATCAACAGATTAAATGTGCATCATCCAAGACAACATGGTAGATCTTTATTGGCATCAAGGCTCGAACTCACAACTCGACGAAATCCATCAGCCGCGAGTCCGAGGCTATGACTATACACAACTGTGGCCACAATAAGGAGGGCCAAAAATAAAGAAGGACTGCTAGGGTAATCTCCGGGGCATGTCACCAAAGAAGTAACTCCTATGGGAAAGAAAAGACCTGTAGGGTGCCTCGGGTGAGTGATGCCCATACTTACCTGAAGAAGGTAAGTACGGGCACATTATAGAAGTAACTATAACAAAAAAGTAGTTTATATTTGAAATTTATAATTATTATGCAAACTTAAAATCAAATCAATTTATAATATTAAAAAACTTTAAAAATAAATCAACTTACTAGCTACATTTATCAACAGATTTTTCCACATCAGAATTTTTATCCTCCTTGATAAGCAATTTTTCAGAAATGCCTTTGGTTACAGATACCTTTTTCACTGGTGATTTTTTCTCACTGATATTAGTATTTGCCTTTTTTGGATCATTCTTTTGGCTGGATTTTTTAATGTTCAAAACAGTGCTTGACATCTTAGTATCATGATTTGTTTTAGATTCTATAGGGTGCACTTTAGCAGTTGAAGAATCAGTAAGTTTGAAAAATGATCTGTTGGAGAAAAAAGGAATTTTGATATTACTAACAATGCAACAGCTTTAAAATTCATGATTTTAAAAAAAAAACATTTCCAGCAAAAAAAATTGATGAATTAGGTAATATAATTTTTTTTTTTTAAAAAAAAATAAAAAAAAAAAAAAGAAATTTCTATTATTCTAAGTGCATTTACTAATTTAGTTTGGAAGGGAGGAAGGAACATAACATTTATAAAATTTTTAATTTGAAACATTTTCTTAAGACTTCAGTTTTCTTAAGATTCAGTTAAGTCAAAGAATATGTTACTAAGGATGTCAAGGTACTATAAATAATAAAGGTACCTTTCTTTTAGAAATGTATCTAATATAACTAGTATGTAAATAGCAATCTAATATGCAAGCCAAACAAAGTGAAAAGTTCATTTTACATCAGGAGCAGTAATTTAATTATATGAAATGAAAAAAAAATGGCCCTATAATTTGTGTCACCATTTATGTTCATGTATGGTCTTGTTCATTGAAAAATATGAAATAATCATATGCAAAAAGAAAGAGAATTTTATAAAATCACGAAGGAAATTGGTTTATTATGATCTAGCTTCAGATGTAAAGAGAATGATTTCAGCTTGCTAGGGATATAAGTAAATTATTGTGTTAAATTTATGGGTAAACGATATAAAATCTGTTCCATTAAATAAATTTAATGAGAAAATTTTTTTGCTGAAATACTTTAATTAATTATAAATGTATTACCTTTTTTTTGCTTTACCCTGTAGGTATTTTGCTTAGCTTTTTAATTTATCCACTTTTTTAGAAAGAGCATTAAGACTGCAGACCCTCATACAATGTTTCACAACAATTAAATGCCAGTTTTCATTCCGGAAACGGTGACAAGTAACTAATTTCTTTTATTTCATCGTTTTGATGGGGGAACCACATTTTCAATGAATTTAGAGAAGAAAAGAAAAAGTTGGATAACCAGACTCTTCAAAACATCCTCTAGTCATTGGCATCAAAAATATTGCTGGTGAACACTATCACGTCAGTTCAGATTCATCTAATTGCTTTTGAAAGATAGCTTTATTATTATAACCGGATATTATAAATTTCTGCATTGCATTTCAAAGCTACAACAGTTACTGCACCAACAAGAGACAACATTCCTCATTATAAGCTACCAAATGTGCATGTGTATTAACAAGACTAGTTTTTAGAGAAATTTCTTCAAAATTCCCAAACAAATAATGCCACAATGTATTATTATTCTTTATTAAGAAGCACTGAAAAATGAATTTGTGTTATTGTTACTACAGTGAAAATTTGGATAACAAAACATACTGGAAATACACCTTTCTTTACAAACATTACAATGAAACTGTTTCAGTTGAATATCTACTTTGAAAAATTAGAAAAAAAAAGAAATAAAAACCAAAACGTAATAAAAATTTTATCTTTTGAAAATTCCCTAAAAAATCAATAAGAGTTGGCACATAAATTTGGTAAAATAAAAGAAATTTGAAAAGTTTAACAGAGCATTATAAAAGTTAAACAGCTATAATAACTTCTTAATTGTGACATCTATTTACGAGAATTAATGACTATATGTAAATCCAACATTTTAAACATATTTTAACTAAACAAAAAAAAACTTACAGGATTGTCTTTTGAGACATTTTTCAGTTAAAAAAAAGTTACTTATTTGAAAAATATTCTTTTTTAAACATTAAGCAATGAATAAACAAATTTCTTTAACGCCTACACATTACTAATCAATAAATACAAGACAGTTTTTAGCAGTCTCAGGATAAACATTATAATTTAAGCGCCAAAAGCGTATGAGAAGAAGAAACAGACGTTGTGGAAGTAGAAGTTATAAGAAAGTTTCAAAAAATTCTTTATATTATCCAAATAATGTTGAAGTGATGTAGGAAATAGGAACGATTCAGACCGAACGTGTAATACCACTTTGGAATGGCAGCGCTTATTCCTACAAAGTGTAGACTATCAGATTTTTCTAGGTTACTATATTCAGCTACTTATGAACTATTGGCTATTTTCTAAATAATTACAATAAAGAAACAAATAGCAAATCCCCGATTCGTCTGTCTTGTGGATATAATGCAAAATTTTTCAATTCATCCAGTCTTAACAAAAAAAAAAAAAAAAAAGATATTAATATTCTTTTAAAGAGTAACACCTTGACATCTGAACAATATCTTATTCAATTAAGAATTGATTAAATTTTCAAAAAGTCTGAAAATTTTTTTTTAATATATTTGAATGTAATATTCATCAGAAACATGATATATTTAGTTTTTATATATATAATGAAAGCAAATTAATGTTAAATTGTAAATACGAGCATTTTAAGCTGAAAATAAGAAAGTGTAACATCTTAAAAAAATCATGTACAATTTTGTTTGTTTGGTCTTCAGTGAACTTGGAAATCTTGTTAGCTTTTTCAAATGAAATTAAGTATTCAATACTTAAGAAAAAATATTTTTTTAGAAATTGTCATATGTAATAATCATCAGGGACGTCTTAAGACTTCTTGATGCCCTAGGCCCTTGTGAAAAAATAGGCCCCTCCTGCGACCCTTTGATCTAATTTGGGGTATATACATGTACATTTCAATAAAAGTAATCAATAGTAAAATGTGGTTTTAAGTGAATATTCGTTTTCTACATTTTAAATTCGAAAAATCATTAAGCCTTCAAAATCAATTGTTAATAATATTTCATTTTCATTGCTCATCAAGCTCAAATAATTCAAACGGGAAGGAGTCATACGATTTCTCAATTCATTTTTGACTAGTTTCAGTTTTGAAAATGAATGTTCACTACTCGCTTTAGTAATCATCATTGATAAGAAAATTCTCATTACTATTTCTATATTGGGAAACACTGTGAATAGTCTTTCATTATACATGTATGTATAGAGTGTGTTGATCCATATTCCAGTCCCCTCATCCAACAAATGTACTTCATCTTCATCTGCATTTACAGAATTATATTTTTTTATTAATCTTTTTTTTTTACGTTCTCTTTCTTTTTTTCTTCGGCTTTTTGCCATCAATGATCCTATTTGACCTGAAATGTTGACATTCCAAATTCAATTCATCTCCATTAATGTTTTTATCGTAAAATTTTGATATTTTCTCGCATGCTATTTTAATTTCTGTCTCATCCAAATTAGAAGAATTAGTTTTAAAAAATCCAAACATTTCAAAAGCTCCTCATATTTTTTTCCACGCCTTTGTATACTGCAAATTAGAGAGTCGATTATTGGTAAAAAGGTTTTTATTTTAAATTTCTGGCTGCGACTGTTTTCAAATGTTGTGTCGGTGTCTCTATTTCCTTCAAGGAAAGTTACCCTAACACTGCGTTGTCTTACACTCTTGTGAACATTTTGATACTTCTTTATAAAGGATAATTCCTCGGCTTTTGACTCATAACAGTTAAAGATTCTCTTTTGGTTTTTATATATATCATTAGCGATTTTAATAATTTTACACCTTGCGATAAATCCATATTTTTACTCTGGAGAAATAGATTTACGTTGTCAATACGTGTCAAAATGTCATTCCAAAGGATAGTTAAAACGTAGTTTTAAATTCATTCATCTTAATTTTTAGTTTTTTAACAGAAAGTCCAGTTTCCGCTGCCTGCAATTCATCATTAATTAAGCAATCCAGGCTCATAAAATTTTTTCAATATTTAAAAATACTTGCAAATATTTTTTAAGAAAAATCGAAAACCAGTTAAACATTTTTTTTTTCGTTCTTTCGAATGTATTTTATTCCATGCCATTAAAAGTAGTACCCTAGATGTAAATAGAAAAGTACGAAAGTCCACAGGATTAAGATTACGCTCGGCATTTCTTGGTGTCGAGTCGACGGGAGCCTTAAAAGTTTTTGTTACGACGTGAGAAAAAAGCATATATATATATATATATATATATATATATATATAAAAAAACATATATATATATATATATATATATATATATATATAACATGTCAATTGAAAAGTCCCCGACCTACCATAGTAAAAAACATTTTTTTGGCAAAATTAGTTTTTTTTATTCAACATATTCCCTTCAAGAGTGATACACTGATTATAGCGACCCTCCAACTTTTCGATACCATTTTTGTAGTACGATTTGTCCTTTGCTTCAAAATAGGCCTCAGTTTCGGCGATCACCTCTTCATTCGACGAAAATTTCTTCCCAGCGAGCATCTAACTTAGCATACCAATCCTTGATGGTTGATTTTCCTGGGACAGTGTCTGGAAACTCGGCATCAAGCCAAGTTTTGGCTTCAACTGTATTTTTTCCCTTCAAAAAGCAATATTTTATCAACACGCGAAATTCCTTTTTATCCATTTTTTTCACAATAACAAAAGTTGCTTCACTCAAAATGCTATAATTCACAAACTAATGATCCGACAGCTGTCAAATTTATACACGCATCTTTTGAGGGTTAGGGCTAACTAAAAAACATATGGATTTAATT
Source organism: Nephila pilipes (assembly GCA_019974015.1). NCBI lineage: Eukaryota > Metazoa > Arthropoda > Arachnida > Araneae > Nephilidae > Nephila > Nephila pilipes. Next base: position 10,013 of record BMAW01042971.1, on the reverse strand, counting down.
CTAGTAGTGCCATCTATGTGTCTGGCCGGGGACTTTTCAATTGACCTGTTATGTTAATAAATTCCGTAAAGATTGTTCTAGTGTCTCTTTGATTATTGTGTCGCAGTGTTTAATAATTGAATCTAGTGATGGCACAAGAGGAAGCCCGGGTCGGGCGGGCGTCACAAGATATGGTATTCCTGGAAGAATTATAAGTGGCAACGGACCGCAGTTTGTGTCCGCTGTTATACAGAAACTTTGTTATCTATTGGACATTCATCAATCCTTGATCCCTGTATACCACCCTCAGGCAAACCCTGTAGAGCGTGAAAACTGACATTTAAAATCTCGACTTGCTATTTTTGTAAACAACCGCCACGATACTTGGTCAGAAAAACTTCCTGCCATTCGTTTCGTACTCAACACATCTTAAGTGCAGTTCAACTGGAAAAACCGATGCTTTTCTCAATTTTGGTCCGTAAGTGTGCTCAATTACTAACGATTTTCGTGGAATTATTAATAATGACAACTTTGTCATTGAAATGACTCCTTATCTAAAGAAATTGGAAAAATTTACATCTGAAGCCAAGGAGGTCTTGCAAGAACAGCAAGAGGAAACGTAAGTCGTTTGCAGATCAGAAAAGGAGACCTGCTTCTTCATATACTTTTGGAGATTTAGTCTTGGTTACCAAACCGAATCAAAGCAACAAGAATGCTGGTGTTACGTCTAAATTTATGCCTCGCCGTGACGGACCATTTATCATTGTTGAACGAAAGTCCCCAGTATCATATTCTGTGGCGAACACAGATTCTCCTCAGTTACCAGTAGGAGTATACCACACCTCAGCGTTAACACCCTTTCAAGGAAATGCAATTCCACCTGTAAAAGCTTTGCGTAGAAGAGGAAGACCTGCCAAGATAATTAAACCCAGCTCTCCCACTCCTTCCAATGCTCAAATATATAAAGGTTCTCAGAATGCCTCATCTGCTGACCCCTGGTCGGGACGTCTTCGGGGTCAGAGGGGAAAGTTGTAACCGATAGTTTTAAGAACTAAACCAAAAAACCAACAGATGGCGTTATCCGCCATAAGACTTTTTTCCCAACCTCTACTAGTAATTTTGTATGCGTGTTGTGCATATGTTTTATATGTATCCTTTATAAATATTATTGTAATGTGTGCTGTGAACTGAACCCAAAATAAAAATGATCTTCAACCTTCTAATCTTCATTCCAGATCATACACGGGATTTAAATAAATTTCTAATCTATTATCATTTTTAATTGCTTTAGTAACCAACATATTTTATCATATATTAACACACAGTTATTATCAGATTTATTTTTACAACCTTTATCCATTAAGCATGGAACAGATAATAAATTATATCTTAAATCAGGTACATAACTTACATTACTAATGGTTAAATTTATAGAACTTTTTTATTTCTTTCTTAGTTTTGGCCTATCTATTCCTTCAGAAATTATTTTAGAATTTTTACTTGCTTGAAGTACTTCCTTATTGTCTGGTTTTATATTTGAAAGCCAAATACAGTCTTTTTACATATTACAAGAAACACCACTGTCTAAAATCGATACCTTATTATGCTCAGACGATTCTTCTAAAATGTTGAAAGCCGAACTGGCATTTGGTTTCTTAGGAGAATAATTCCTATTATTACGATTCTTGTAGTTACGTTTATCGTTATTTGGCACATAATTCTTTTCTTTCCTGTTTCTATAAAAACAACCCATGGCTAGATTTTTAGGCCACCTGCAGATGTAACAAGAATTTCACAGTTGAACTTCTAAATTTTCCAGAATACAGCACCTCTGCGTTGGTAGCAGGAATATTTGTTGGATTACTTAATTTTTCTTCACGTAGTATTTCCAAGATAACACCCATTCGTTTATTTCGCAAGGTTTTCAGAATGTTTCTCAGTTTCCCAAATTTTCCTCGGAGACCTCTAAAAGTATAAAATGAAGGTTTTCGCGGAGAAACTTCACGGTGAAGTGACAAGGACAACACCTGAGCTGCTTTCCTTCTCTTCAAACCCCCTCCTGCCATTGGGGAGAGGGAGTAGAATGAAGTACAACAGCCCTGCTAGTTACATAGCAGGTCTCAAGGGGTAACAGGATTTGAATCCACGACATGCAGTAATGGTTCGAGTCTTGGAACTACAGTTGAATACTGCTAATCATGGATGGCTCAAGTTATTTAAGGTCAAATTCATATTACAACACGCATTTCCTTCAGAAAAACCAATGTCATTAGTCAAGTGGTTTTGTATAAGAAATGGTTGAAGTGTATGACTAGAACACTTTTGAAAAGTCATGAAAGTTAACATTTTGATTTAATTTACATATAATTCCCTCACATATATTAAATTTTAATTTCATTTCATTAAAAGATCTTTAAAGTAAGTATAATAAAATAGAACTGATGATTATTATTATATGCCTTTAAGAGAAACAGATGCCAAATACTGGTGTGCACTGTCTTGTTCCTCATTTCTGAGACAGTGATATTTTGCATTGTTAGACGTATAGTGTGTGGCTGTTTTTAGTCAAATAGAAGTTTATCAAAAATATATTTATTTTTCTCTTTTTAAAACTTTACAACTATAATATTTCTCCAGTACGCCGAACCGCGCCCGTGTATATCCGAGAAGAAAGATCACGGAAACTGACGTTACGGATTCTATGGACGTACAAGAGCGCTACTGATGAAGTCACACACGAGGCGAGGATCCCCTGCTCTTGTAAATAATTAACATAAACTATGCTTTGTAAATGAATTATGATTGCATTCACTACAAAAAATGACGAAGGGAACGAAAATCACTTTGAAGTGGATACAATCATAAGCAGAGAAAATAATATAAGAATGCACAATATAGAACAATAGGAAATGGATTCAAATAAATTGTTATAGTCAGAAATTATAAATTGAATACATTTTACTTTTAAATTTCCTTCACAATCGCTTAGGAGAATGAACGTGTCTCCCATATCTTGTTTTCCTCACATTTTAAGAAAGAGTTTTCTCATTTTGTAGCATTTTTTCAGCAGGTGAAAAATTTTGAATTGCTTTTGGAGTAACTCTTGGAGGTATTTCCTCTAAAAATGCATAGGCCGGCTTTAATCTGTCAATAGTGACAGTTACACTTTTACCTTTTAAATCAATGACAAAATTTTTGCCAGATTTATTTTTAACCATGTGAAGTCCAGAATACGGAGGGGTTAAAGGAGGTATATCAGTTATTAAAAATACATCAATCAATACTTTATCAATTCTTAAAAATACATGGGAGCAATAACTTAAAGTTGGATTAAGAAAAAATTTGTTTTTAGATTAGTTTTTTTTAATAACATTGCACTAGAAGCAACACGAGGGCTATTGATTTGTTTTTACCATGGTAGGTTGTATTTAGTTTTCCCAACACTGAAATCAAATTAGATGTATAAGCGGGTGTTATAGTTGCATTTACAAAAGAATCGTCAGTTAAAAGATCAGATGGTAAACGCAATGTAGTGCCATAAACAAGTTGAGAGCTAGCAGCATTCAAATCTTTTTTAATAGCAATGCACAAATGTAACAACACTACTGGTAAAACCTCTGTCTATTTTAAGTTTTCGTGAGGCATTAGAGAACTTTTAAGATGTCTATGTAGTATCTCTATTATATCATTTGATTGCGAGTAGTATGATGCAGAATGTATTCGACGGCTACCTAAAATGTTTGTTAGTTCGTGAAAAAGTTTGGATTCGAAATTTACCTTAATCGGTTGTGATTGTTACTGGTGTTCCAAATTTGGATATAATAACTCAGCAATAATATCAAGAGTAGAAATTACTTCAGACCATCTAGTGAACCTATCTATGATTGTAAGATAATATTGCTTACCATTAGAAATGGAAAGAGTCCTATGAAATCTAGGTAAATGTGAGAGAATCGACAAATGTGCAAAGAGAAGCTTTGGTGTGCTGAAGTGTGATAGTGCCATATGTGACCTTAGCACGCTGACATTTGGCACAAGCATGAACTCTGTCTCTTATGTCAGGTTTCATTTTTGGTCAAACGAATCTTTTGGAAACCAAATTTAAAGTAGCTGATGTACCAGGATGAGATAGAAAACGCACATTTTCAAAAATTATTTGCCTGAATGTTTTTGGAATAAAAGGTTGGAGTTGGTTTGTTGACACATCACAAATGAGATGAATATCCTCCAAAGGAAAATAATGTTTCACTAATTTTAAAGATGTGTTAGATTTTAATAATTGTTCTAATTCAGGGCCATTTACTTATTCCTGAACAATCATTTTATAATTTAATTTTGATGGAGTTATGATAGCATTGATTTCGATTCACGAAGGAGCATCAGCAAAAATATTGTTCTCATCATTAACATGACGAATGTCGGTTGAGAATTGTGATATAGAATCTAAATGTCTCAGTTGACGTGGACTACATTTTCCTGGTTTTTGTTTAAATGTAAAATTTAAGGGTTTCTGATCAGTATAAATTAAGAAATTTCGACTTTCATGCATATAACGACATTTTTGATAGATGCGTAAATTGCATATAATTCAGGATCACATGTGGACCAGTTTCTTTGGCTTTTAATTTCATTGACAAAAATGCATTTGGTTCCCACTTATCATCACACAATTACACCAATGAACTTCCAATTGCCACATCTGATGCATCTGTTCAAACACTTAAAGGAGCACCAGGAATGGGATATTTTAGGAGAGTAGCTACGGCAAGAGCTTTTTTAGCATCTGTAAATGCCTTTTCAGCTTCCTCAGACCATTGAAGAGAAGGTTAAGATTTTTTTGTTGGTCGCAATGATTTCTTTTTAATAGTATGGTCTTCAAGATATTAAATTAATGGGGATAGTATATGAGCGGCCTTGGGAAGAAATCTACGATAAAAATTGAACATGCCTAAGAATCTACGAAGTTGAGTAAAGGTAGTGGGTTTCTGGAATTTTTTAATTGCATCTACTCGATCAGAGATTGGAGAAATACCATCTTTAGAAACTGTAAATTCTAAGAAATCAAAGGTAAGTACGCCAAATCTACACTTAGATGATTTAATTGTAAGTCAATAATGATCCAATCTGGAAAAGAGAGCTCGAAGATATTCAATGTGCTCTTCATAAGATTAGGAAGCAATTAATATATCGTTAATCAAAGCGTAAACACCATCTAATCCTCTAGTGACTTCATCAATAAATCTCTGAAAGGTACTAGATGCATTGCACAAACCAAATTGTATTCGAGTACTCACGAATCACCGAGTAGCATCCGAGTATTCACGAAGAGTCAGAAAGAAGTACAAATAACAGTTTTATGAGCATCCTCGGGAGCAATCGGAATCTGATGAAAAGCTTTTACTAAATCTACATATGAAAATATTTGAGTCCCATGAAGTTCGCTGTTAAAATTCAAAACGTTTGAAAAGGGATATTTGTCTCGTTTGGTTTGAATGTTGAGGGCCCTGAAGTCGCCGACAGAACGCAAATCGTCACTTCCTTTCTTAGGAACTAAATGTAAAGGAGAGGCATAGTTGCTGTTGGATGGGCGCATGTGGCCTAAATCCAACATAGCTGAAATTCCATTTTAGCAATTTTCAAACGATCGGGTGCTAGACGACGTGGTTTTGCAAAAACAGAAGGGCCAGAAGTATTAATATGATTCATAACAGATTGTTTCACTGTTTGGTATGCACAAGGCGCTTTAACAATATTACGGAAAATCATTCATAAGTTTTGAAAAATCATCCTCACAAAATATTGATTTTACAGAATATACATGAGCATTTTTAAGAATACCATGAGCTTTTATTTTTGTCATTTAAATGATGATTTCTTAGATCTGGTTGCAAGTTAAAATGATGTAAAAAATCTGCACCAATATTTGCAGTTTTAACATTACAAACATAAAAAAAGGATAAACAAAAATTTTTCTTAAACCTAAATCTAAAGATAATTTTTGTTTATAAACATTTATTGTAATACCATTAGCTGCAAAGAAGTTTTGGATGGGTGCAGACAGTTTATCAAATCTGATGACAGGAATTAAACAATCACTACATGTGTCAACAAGAAAATTTACATTTGTTTTACGATCACGAACAAAAAGGCGACGAGAACTATTGGGCGAGACGTATGTGGCCTCTACTTCTTGCCGTTGGAATTTACAGGATAGTTACAAGATGAAATGCATTTAATAGTTTTAGAGTCATATCTACGATGATACCTACACTGTTCATCTTTAACAGCTAGGCTATTCTGCCGAAAACGAGGCTGACGAAAATTTACATTTGTTTTACGATTGTTCGAGAAGATTGACTTCTCGGACGAAGTAACAATGTAACCTCTTTCCGAAGCTATCTAATTTCAGTCAGCAATTCAGAGCCTGGCGAAACATTTGTTGCTAAACACGAATCAGAAACTGCACTTCCTTGAATGGGTGATATATCCAAAATTTTATCCGCAATTTCTGCAGCTTTCTCTGTGCAATCAGTGGAGATATAGGTGCTAAAATAGATTGAACATTAGACGATAATTGTTGCAAAAATAATTCAAGTAGAAATGAATCGGCAACGTTTTGATTTTCAGCAAGTCATTGCATTACTCTCAAAAGTCCGAGGGCTTGCGATCATGGAGAAACAATAGTTCGCCAATTTCTCGAGTTTTGCTTCTGTGTTCTTCTGCACACAAGGATCTGTTCTGTGTTCAACTGGTTTAGTTTAGTTTTTTATTAACGTCGCACTAGAAGCAACACGAGGGCTATTGGCGACGGACCTCGTAATTTTGAACCACGGTCAAGTGACGAGGACGACACCTGAGCTGGCACCCCCTCTCCTAACATCCAAACCACGCCAACGGGAGGACTTTGGGCCCCGAACAGATTTAACGTGCATCAGCCCCGGCTATCCGGCTTTGGCGGCCAAGGATCGAACCCGCGACTGAACGAAAACCGCCGGCCGCTAGTCCACGACCTTGACCACTAGGCTACCGCCACCCGCTGTGTTCAACTGGACACAAGGTTCAATCTTGTCAGGCGAAATAATTATATCTCGCACAGTCATGACTATTTCAGACGGTAGAGAAGCAACACAGTTATTATATTTTGTACGAGAAGTCGTAAATGGCTTCGGAACCGCTAATTCAAATGTTGATTCAAGCATAGTAAACCACAATGATGGAATAAAACTCACATACAATTTTTTCTGTAGAATGCACAGAGTCTTTGTCTCTTTTTAAATCACTTGGTTGGGCGAATTTTTTACTGCAGTCTGGACATTGATGGGTATACTTTTTTTCATGAACTTGTAACGTATGGCGTTTTAAATTATAGTTTGTATTGAAATATTTTCCACAAATATTACAAGTAGCCATAATGAAGCCGTAGAAATTACAGAACGTTGCTAACAAATGTTATGCTCAGCTACCATGTAGCGATCATGCGCAGCACATATATTCGATGGAGCGAATTGGATTGGGTATGCCGCGACAATTGTATTCTGTTACAGGCGGCGGGCACTGTTGAGTTCGTCGCTAATGTCTCCTGATGAATGCAACGTTAAAACGAGCTGGGTCTGCGTGCGTAAAGAGAGGGAGTGTTGGACTAGCGTCTCTTTCGCAACTGGCATCCTATGGAGTGGACTAGTCTATTAAAAATCGCATCGGAGTTTGTTGACGGTGGATTCCGGGGTGCCTGTCATGATGGGTTCTTGTTGACGGTGCTCGAGTCCACGCTGAGCGGTGGTAGATTTTTGGTGACGGTGCTCAATTTGAAGCCGTAATAAGTGTCGGAGCGAATTCTCAATTGTATGAAGGAGGTGCAATTTTAATTCCAGTTCACAGACGTTCAGATTTTCTTTACTTATTGCCTAAGAATTCGTTGTTTCACCGAAAATTTAATCAGTTATTATTTTTTTACTAAGATCAAATTTTTTTCTGCTGGACTTAAGAATAATCAACATTACTTTATTTGTGTTAATAAATTATTTCTAATTTTTTTTAATTCTATTATCTAAATAAATTTCTATTAACTAATTTATTTCTAATACTTTTAATTTATCTGTTCAAGAGGAAAGAACCTATTACAAGATCTTTAATTATAAAACTGCACAAAGAGAGTAAGTCTCAACGGGAAATCTCTAAGATCATCAGGAAAAGTCCTGCTATTCTTTTATATACGCCATTCAAAAATTTACAAATAACAACTCTATCACTAGGAATTACGTTAAAATTGTGCATTTAAAAAGTCATGTATTACTAGCGATACCTAAAATTTACATAGGCAAATTTTCGCATTTTACTAGTGATACATACAACTCGCGTGGTGAGCTCTAGTTCATGAAGTGAGATAAATGGGCCATAGATGAAAAAACCAAACCAGTTGGCATGCAGCCTTTTCTTTAAATTATTAGTTCAATATTATTGGAATAATTTTGTATTAAAAATATATAAGTAAGATAAAAATTACCAATTGGCATTAATATTTTGAATTATAATGGACAGTTTCATTGGAAATGCATTATACAATCCATTTCGTTAGTAGTCATCCATACATCCGGCCGAAGTCCTTATTAAACACAATCAGACTCATGTGAAAGGTCGAGCAATATTTTGTTTCTCGAGAAGTTTAAGATCATGTTTCGATCTTGTAGAGTCCCGTCTCCTGGAAACGAAAATCATCCCCACATTAGATGTTGTACATGGCAGGTATCATTTTCTTTCGCACTTGGAGTACTCAGTAAGTAATAGCTGAGATTATTAATTCAGCTACACACCCAGAAGAAAGGATTATGTTCCTTGATTTTAGTATAAGGGACACCAATTACTTTTCACTTAAAATTTCAGGAGAGAAACTACATCAAAGATTTACAAAATGTTCGATTAGAATATCGTGTGCGAGGCCATGGCCATTTAACTACTTCTTCTAGCAAAAGACTTACACTCAAAACAATGTCATATTTATATAGAAAATGTCTTTGCAACAAGCACTTCATACCAATATTTCAAATTAATTACAATTAGTATAAATATCACTCCCTAGGTATCCTGTCATTTAAAGCAACCTACTGTAAACCATTAGCCGAAAAGGTAATCTTCAATGAAATTTTAAATAATTATAACTTGTTAATAAAAAGCATTAAGTTAACAATTGGTTTTTTATTTAAGTTAGCCAGAATTTGGAGAATCTCATCCACACACTCATAACTTTAATGCCATTAAATGTTTAACAATTCTTCCCAAAACATCATTTATTGCATTTAAGAAAGAAAATTAAGATTGTTTCAAGAAATAACATATCTCATTACTTTTGAAAATTTGGTCAATTTATTTATTTACTTCTATTTACGATTAGTTTATCTGTAATATTTTTGCGCATGAAGAATTATTGGGTGAATATCAATTAGTTTATTCCAAATTATTTCAAAGAATTTTAAAATAATTCGAGAAGATTTGCGCTGTAAAATTTTTAAAAATTGGTTCTGAATAATTGTGTGTGAATGGAAATGAACATTTGCTTATGACGGCATAAGGATAAACATTTTTAAGAATGAAATGCAAAAAATTATGTACAATTTATCATGTTAAATTCATTATGCAAAATAAATTAGTTCTATTAAAATTATCCAATCAAATTCTTCGAAAAGTTAAAAATAACTTCAGAAAAAAAACGGTTTCTTATAAAAAATATTCAACCGACAATGATTGTGTAAAAGTTCATTGTTATACCCCATTATTGGTTTCTTTGCATTTGTTATGTTATTAGCATCATAGTCAAGAAGGCAGCTGCTGAAGGTATTGTATTACATTCTTTAAAAAGGAAATACTTTTATTTTACATGAAATCTCTTTTTGAAATTCCTGTTGCTTCTTGCATTACAAGTTTGCTATTTTTTCATTATTTTTTAATTGAAGGCTATTTTTCAATGTTATTCTTAAAGAAAGGATATTAATTTTTTTTAAATCATTGAGATATTAAAATAAAGAGCTTTTGATGAAATC
>BMAW01042965.1:0-13432 GCA_019974015.1 Nephila pilipes | reverse complement strand
CACGACAATGTAACTCTTAGAATCCATATGGAGTACGAAATAAAATTCAATGAGAAATGTAAAAAGAGAGGAAAAAAATATCCGTACAAAAAGGGTGTTAGACATTTGCATTTGAATGAGATTGATATTTACTAAATTTATTTTAATTTTAAAAATCAAAATAATCCATTTGAAATAAAACACCTCCTAAACAAACTGTCTCACTCTAAAGATAAAATTATGATGAAAAAAAAAAACATTTTGAAAAACGGTATAATTTTGAATGGCAAATATGTCCATTTTGCGCTTGTTACAAAAGATTGTGAGAAAGATATACGATACATTTAAGAAGACAAGTATTAAACTATATGTTTTCTGAAACGTATCCATAAGCTGTATTAAACGTATCCATAAGCTGTGAATGATTAATTATTGAAAAGCTATTAACATATTATTGTGCTATGAGTGTATTTAAAGCAAACTGCAATATTTAAATATATTGAATTACAAAGTTTAGAAATTTCCATTGAAAAATGAATGAAAATATCAAAGAAAAGAAGCTTTTTCATGTGAATGAATATAAATGCAAAAAAAATTAATCTAATTTTGATTAAAAGTGTGATTAAGGATTTTTGAAGCAAAACAATTTCTTAATTGTTGTAAAGCAATTAAGTCTAAAATACAATATTTGCTGTTGGATTATTTTAGCAGAAAAATATATTTAAATGTTCTGTAATCGACAATAGGAAAAATAGAATGAATTTTACAAATTCCTTATTTATATAAATTTATAACTAATATCAGTGTATGTGTATCACGTTTTAAAAAAATTCTAAACTTCATATTTGCTATTTTTTTCCGTACTAGACTTAAAGTTGTATTTAATAGGACAGGAGAATGTGTTTGAAAATCAATTTATATAATAATAAATGTAAAATTAAATATTGGTGAACAATGTATTTTAGCATTCCATATATAATGCAAAGAAAATGTTTAAACTCTTTAAATGAGCTTGGTTATGGGAGTGTTTAAACTCTAATGAAAGAATATGAAGTTGTTTTACGTCTTTATTTTTAAGTTTTAGAAATATATTTCCATTTTAATGTTAATGTTTTACCGATGCAAAAAGACTCACATGGTTTGAAAAAAAACTGCAAAACTCTTGTAAAAGTTAATATCGTGTGAGTTGCTAATGTTTTTCGATTTAGTTGAAAAAAAAATGTTTCAAATAAACAAAAGACTCACATGTTTGGAAAATGAATTCCTGTAGCTCTTTTTTGGTTACACAGGTGTTGTCAGTCTCGACGACAAATTCCGTTGTCGTGTTGGAAAACCGAACAAGCAAAAAAGTACTTTCAAGATACATCTTTCTTAAAGGGGAAGCGAAAGCACATTAATCCTCAGTTCGTTTTTAATAATTGCAGCTAAACCTCTTTTCATACATTAAACTTCTCGTAAACAGAGATAAAACGTCTTCTATTCGGTAAATTTTCGCTTAAAATACCGACGAGAAAATATCTAAATCTATTATGTTCACTATCCTAAACACGCTTCTGCAATAAAATGTTATAGTATAATTTATTTGAAAAAAAGGTGCTGCAATCTGTTAAAGCAAATTTCGGACTTTTTCCTCTGGTGCGTAGGGTCTTCGGATCTAATGAAGCCGCAACCCTTAAATCCTTGAAATGACTCTTAATTTACGAGTTCATGGATTTGCTGTCATGATACTGTCCAGCTAACTGAAATAAGTAATAACACAACAACATGTTTTAATTACTTTTCAAAGCATAGAATGCGAGTATTTTATGGATTTTGCTACAACTCTTATTTACCACTAATCTAACGATTTGTTCCTCGATAAAACTGGTGATGAATAACGAACTACGGTCAAGGAGGCGCCACTAATTTGTATAGGAAATAGTTGTACCATTACTATTTTAAAATGAAGTTTATTTTCCATCAAGAATATTACGTCAAAAGAAGCTAGTTTTAATAGAATTTAGTGTGCATTTCAGTAAACAATGCACCAAGATGAAATTCTCGGTTATAATATGAATTTTTAAGCAGGGAAAAAAGTATTACTATAGCTAAATGTGCACCAATCTCACCATTCTGAAACATTTAGATATCCGTCCCTAATTTTCTATTATAATTTCTTGTAATTTGTTTATTTTAAAAAATGTACAATAATATATATATATATATATTGTAATAAATTTTACTTGAAAAAAATCAATTAAATTTGGTTTAGTTTATTGTATGTACATTTGTCTACAATGAAATAAGTGTCTCCTTTTACTTATGCAATGCTTTATATTATCATCACTTTTTTGTGCTATTTCTTTCAATGCTCTTAATAATATTGAAGAAGAATTCTAGATGAAGAGCAGTTTAAATTGTTAGAAAATAATTTCTTTTCGTGTAAATAAAATAAAAAAATTTCTCGAACGTTCTTGAACTAAAATCATAAGTAATAACTACATTGGATTCTCCAAGAAAATATGTTTCCCTAAGAAAGGGAGACTCTTCGTATTTAGGGAATTTCTAAGCCTCGGACATCCCCATTGATTTGCGGGAGTCCAACAACTATCCCGCTTCTTTTGTCCGCCGTTGTATGGTACCATCAATCAGCGACAAAAAAGGGGGAAGTAAACAACCCTGGAAGCGCCTTCCTGAAGAGCCTTTTCCTCACAAAACTCGCCGTCTCCAAAGGGGTAATTGTTGCTATTTATTTTATGAAACAATAAACAATATATATAATGGAGAAGTTATGCCATCCTTATCACTTGACGGAGGCTCAAAATTACGAGTTCCGTCACCAAAAGTCCTCGTAATGCTGCTACTTTCGCCGTAAATAAACATTCAATCTCACCAATGGAACTAACAAATTAATTTTCTTATATATGGCTTACCTACCCATAGAAGCATTTGCCGTTTCACGAACTCGTGTGTATTTCTAACAAATTCTTCAAACAGAATAAGATTTTTAATGTTGTAGATGGCACTGAAGACTTGATACGAGACATTGATGACGAAGCGGTACAAAAAGAGAAAAAATGTTACAAATTATTCAACAACGAAAGTGAAGATGTATTTGAGAAACCATTTATTTTGGAAATGATTGAGTACAATTTGTAAAACTTTAAACGCATTTCTGAGTTATTTTTATATTTCAGGCAAGCATTTGTTTTTATATATAAAAATTTTAATTTTTTTTAAAAAATATCTGTGTGTCTCCAATAGGCACAATTTATTTGTTTAACTATTAATGCAATGAATCCAAGATGGACACAGTGAAAGAAATTTTAACTAATCAATCTGTCTTATTAGACGATGCTGGGCAAATTATCGTCTGATCTGTCTAGATATACAGTAAATGCACATTTATAATTAATAAACATACCAGTTATGTTGTCCTTTAAATCTCTTCAGAAATTTTATTATATTTTATATCCTCTGGGATTGAATAGCGAAACACTAGCATTTCACAGAATACAGTTCGAAGACTAATAATTTAACATAATGCAATAGTTGTTAGTTTCTTATTGAAAATGGCCCGCTTTTACCTAATTTTCTTAGACGCAAAATCTTATTTACCAATAATTTAATTAATTGTTTCTCGATATATCTGGTGAGGAACTTAATCTACAGCCATTGGAAACGACATTATCAAGCACAATGCAGCTTTTATGCCAGTTGTCGTTACGAATTTTACAATAAAGGCTATTCTTAAGAGCATGGTACGGGAAAGGGGCATGTATGGAATTAATTTCACTTTCTAGGAAGCTACAGATTACTGCCAGATTAACCATGCAGTTGTTTCCTGTGAAGCGAGAGTGGAAACCTGTAATGATGAAGTTGGTGAACTTCCCTCACATATTTATTGCCTTTGAGCCGTGATTTCAACGTATTAAGGTCACCTAAGTCCCACTTTGCAGGGGAGTGCTAAATCGTTTGAGACTCCGTATCATCTCGTGGGTGAAGGGTTGAAATTTAAAAAAGACGGTGAAAACTCGGGGGTCGTACTCGTCACTTGACCGAGGTTCAGAATTACGAGGTCCATCGCCAATAGCCATCGTGTTTCTTCTAATTCAACAACAATCATACAAATAAAATTTTTCGTCAGAATAAAATTCCGAGTGTTGTAGAGAAAGTTATTAATTATTCTTCAGATACAAGTGTCGTAATTTTTCCTCCTTCAAAAAATAATTTAGAAAAGCATCCTTAATTCTCCAGAGAATAGATCGTGTAGTTTGTTAATTTTTAAAAATTATCAATAAATATATTGTTTATTTTATCTCCAGCAAAAATAAGCTGCATACGATTAAAGATTTCACAGAGAGAACATTTTATAATAACCTTCATAATTTTTTTTAGTTAAAGAATTTCATAATTATGGTATTAATTATAGAGCGTGCATTAGAAGCATTTACATTTGATGATAAATGTACAATAAATTTTACTTTTCCGAAGTTTAACGAAAGCTCATGTTTGAGAAGATTCGTGTATACGATACGTTTACTCGTACTTCATGAGGACATTCAAGTGACTCTATTAAATGATGAAATCATGGCGACTGAACCCATTTATGGAATTATTAATAAGAAACAATTAATATATTGTATTGCATATTAGTTCTAACAATTAAGATTTGATTTATTTTTAAAAATAAGAACTTTTCTTGTCCATAAAGAAGAAAATAGCAGTGGAAGGACCGAACGTTCAATTTCGATCAGTTCGACGACATTTGTATCAGCATTGACTATCAGACTGGCCATCATGATTGGTACTTTAATCGAATATCAAGGAAAACAAATCAGATACTATAGACTGATGGCCCTTCAGTGGTGCATTCAAAGACAAACGTAGACGAAAGAATATCTTGAGAAGGTCATTTGAGGCGAAACAAGGTATAGTTTACAGAATAATGAACGTCCCATTCGCGTTTGGCACAATAGTTGAAAACCCATATTATCAGAATGCATTCCACATTTCACACTGCCCCCTCCCCCCATTGAAGTGATGCTACGGGGTGCCATCGCATATACGTATCGGTTGCCATTTGTTCGCATTTGTCGTCACTATGAATAGTGTTCGTTCTATATCTGGTGACTTTATCTTTTCCTTGAGGACTGCGAAATGTTATTTTAGGCAGGTTAATACACCAAACCTTTTTGTAATGTACGGAAATTCGATGATATAAGAAATTAATCGGTTGTTGCTCTGCTCATTAAATTCTTCAGACAACTCTTCCATACGAAACGTTTGTTCAATGGTATCGTGTGATATGTGAGTCACTATTGTAGATATACTGTGGAGTTATGTAATATATTTATCAAAAAATATCAGTTTGGGATTTAAGTTTTTCCTGGTGTCGCAATTTTAGTTTCTGGTAATGTATATCATTTTTTGATGCTGTAAATATCCATATTAAAAAGTCCAAACTTGATGGAATGTATGCAATGCTATATCAATTTTAAGAACAGAGTTTTTTAAAAATTCTTAGGCGAGTATAGAAATATTTTACAATTTAATTTCTTTTTAAAAGCTACGGAATGCTTTCGAAATGAACTTTTAGCAAATGTGTGAAAAAAATAATATTTACCACTTATTTAACAATGCAATCATACATAAAACTTTTAACAGTTTCTAACGCGCTAAGAAAATATTTCATTTTCTTCGAATGTTCATGAAAGTGATGCTGTATCGAGAGCTGTTTCATTTAATTATTCTAAAACGTATTTTTATTTCTGTTAGCTTTGCAACGAAAAAAAACATGCGGTACCTTATCGAATATCTGAGAAATCGGTATAACTTGATGCATCAGGTTTTGAGCTTCTTCGTGAAAAGCAGTCGCGGATATCGTGGTTTCCTTCGAGTCGTGGGTCAGAGATTATGATGTCAGTGAAGGCCCGAGAAGTCACAGGTCTATGACACTTTAAATCAGTCGAGGAATCTGTCGGTGTGTAAATATAGTTGAACCTAATCAAAGACTATGTCTACTTGACTGTCTATCATTATCTGAGCTGTTGCAGCCGTTCTAATAAAATATTTTTACCATGAAAGCTAGATCTTTTTTCTGTAAGGACACCGTGAATGTTGACGATGGCACGCACAATAACATTTTGCCTCTTATTGCTAGTCTCTGCTTATGTTTACTAATTTGTATAATGGTTTTTGAAAGGTGTAATCTGGTCGTCAAAACTGAAATTATATTGTATTAAAGAACTCGATTTCCCATATAACGGATTTACCGGGTTTCATCAAAATCCGATTGGTATAATGAGTTCTACGGGGGTCTAAATATGGTCACTTTAATTGTAACCACCTTGCACATTGAAGACCAGTAATGATAAACCATGTTGTCTACTCTTTAGTAAATGATCTGTTAATATTTTGGAATTCAATTTGTATTTTCTTTAAAAATGATGAAATGTTTTGACTCGTCGAAAAAATCATATGTAATCTTGGACAATAAATTGTAACAACAAACAACTGGATGCTTTAAAACATTTTACAGTCTAAAAATTTTTTTTTTCAGTATCATTTCTTCTTTCGAAGTTTACGGTGAATTCAGGCGTGCGGAGTTATTTTGCTTATAACGTGTTTTAAAAATGTAAAATATTAGATAATAGATAGTAAAGCTAAATTTCTTTTGATTTAAATTTATCTTACATCATTTCCTTCCGGAGAATTTTATTTCTGGGCTTAGATTTTCGAAAATTTTATATCGTCCTCCCAAAAGCACCTAATTCTTCATAACTAAACTTGTTACATACTTCACTCCTTAGAATATTTGTCTCAAGAAGTAAGAAATAATCGACTTCATCCAAGTTGCTTGGGACTATCCATTCCTACTGTGAGTTCTTTTTTGGAACCGAATTGACTATTCATTTAATGAAACTTTCACATTTTCTGAAAGCGGTAATTTCATGATTGACATTATTAAGAGCTGTGTATTTTATTATACCCTCGATCTAATCTGAAATGGTTAAAAATTATTGCCTACGCCCTACTGCTTGAAACACACATATACACCCCCTTTTGCTCCTCCTACATCAACCTTTGAGTTCCGAAATGCAGTCAATGTAGAAGAATGGCTGACAGTGCTAACTTTCTAGTGTGCTGTCCATTTTATGGATGTCTTGTATATGTTCCGTGAATAACTTGCCATAACGTCAGGAAGCATTCGAGACAATATATTGACTAATTTACAATTAGGCTACTTTGTAATCTTTCCCTTACATTTTTTGTAATTTCTTTCCTCAATTAGACATTTAAAAATTAAGTTCAGTGATTCAAATGTTCTGTCCTTCTTTCAGGGCCAGCAGATAATTTCATTTGCTAAAATAAATGAAATCCTATTTGTTAAAATAAATAAGTTAATGAATAAATTAATTATTTTTAAATTAAATTTCTCATTTTGGCCTTACCATGATGGAATCATTCAATTGAGCTACATGAATGTCCGCTTAAGACAATTCAGTTCACGTATCGTAAAACCCGAAATTCTCAAAGCTTTCTCTAAACATCAGAACATTCAAATTGTATTACATATTAATTTTTAAATGAAATTGTTAAGAAACTGAGCTTTAAATAACAATACAGTAAGTAAATAATTCTTAACCCTTAGAAGATTTACAAAAACATTACGTTAACTTCTCTCGAGAAAACCTCTAATTTTATATTGGTTATTGTTTTAAGAAATAAAATTACAAAACATTTATTGTGAGTTTCTAAAAAAACAAACTACTTAATATGTATGAGTAGAGGATTTCTAAAAAATATAGAACGATAAATAAGACATGGAACAATGATATCTAGCAATTTTCTTCCTGCATGACAAAACATCTTATTCTCACCTCGATCTATATTGAAGGATTGTTTACTAAACTCATAATTAGAGGGCTGTTGTTGACTGCATTGTTAAATGAAAACTTTGGTCAAGTGATACAAACGATATTTGACATGGCACCTCCATATTGCAACACCCCACCTAAGGGAGGATATGGAATCTCCAAAGATTTAACATACCCATCGCCGCTACTCAGTGGGTCTTTAGTGGTCCAACGACTCGAAGGAAACAACGATATTCACGACCATGATGACTCGGCGTCCGTGGCTGCTAATCATCATTCAGCTTATATCAGTATGAATTTAGTTACAGAATCTTCTAAGAATTAGTCATGTATTCGATAAGAAGGATCAATCATTCCTCGAAGAAAAGTCCTTTTATGAAATTATTTTATGATACAACTTTTAAAACTACACTATTTTCTAGACTAATGGACCGGATTCGATTGAAAATTGATTCTATCGAATTATCACCAGTTTTTTTTATATTTGCACTGTTAATTTATTTGTAAGTAAATATGTAAACATTCTCTAAAAATACTTGATATTCTAGTATTTTTTTTACTTGCTTTAAAAACAATTTAGTACACAACATATTTAGAAACTAGCAAACTTGCGACAGAAACTTGAACAAGCGTTGTTCTACAAACTAAAAATTATTTACTTATTGTCCAACAAGCTCAGCGTTTTTTAATATACATATTTACAGAGTTGAAATATTTATATATATACATAAGCAAACTATAGTAATATACGACCCCACAAAAATAAAGTTTATACACTGAAAAAAGCGTTGAAAATGTTTTAAACGGAAACAAATTTTAAGCTGTTAAGGATGAAAATTGAAAATGTAAATGCAGGCATCAAACTTAGGGGCCGAATAAATTCTTTATCTGTTGTTTGAAATATGTTTTATCTTTATTTATTATGTTTTATTTTAATCTTTTTCAGTTGTTTTGCAATTCAAATTAGATTAGTTTGGTGAGAAGTAGCGTAAGAACGGCTATTATACCATTACAAAGTATTATAATTATTTTCCGTCAAACAGCAGCAATGGAATTATTAGTATATCTATGACTTAATTTGCAGAAACAGTCACTGATTTAATTACCCTCGCATCTAAAAATGGATTGTATGGATTATTAAAAGTCACTTCAAATTAGTTTTCGCTTAGAAATCAAAGTGGATATTGCGTAAAAACCACGAAAGTGTTTAAGTGTGTGCTATAATCTTTACATTGTCGCATGTCGGAATTTAGAATATTGATTTATATTTTTTTCTGTCGAATTCACATTCTTTGAAGAACTTTTCAGGATGAATAAATTAATGAGTAAAATACATTTTAAAATTTATTTGAGAATAATGCGCCTGCACATAAAAAAGAGAATGAACTAATTAATGAATAAATATTAGTATCAAATTAATAATACTTTATTTCAGCCTACCCACTCATAGGATAATTTAATCGCATTGCTTAAATGTGTGCTTGAAAGGATTGAACACACATATTTTAAATTTAGAATTTTAGGACAACAAAAATATTTGTTAATCTTCAAAAAATTAAGGTTTATTACCTAACATTTATCGTATTAAAATGCAATATTAATTACGAGTAGTATAATAAATATTAAATCTTGGTAAGAAAACGTTCTACAAAAGAACTTTCCTTCATGACATTGCATCTTATATATTTTCACTATTGAATTTATTTGTTTGATTGTATACAAAAGTTTCTCTAGAAGAAACGCGTGGTTTATTTGCGACGGGTTTCATAATTCTGAACCTTGTTTATTTAGATGAAGAGTTGGCACCTCACTATTTTGACACCACTACTAAGATATATTTTGGTATTTCTACAGATTTACCTGCCTCAGCCCTACAACATAACGGGACTTCAATGACATTAGGACATTTCTCCCTTGTTTCGAAAGAATCAAAGATGTCCGCAAACGTTTCTCACCGAGAAAATTACAAACGTACACCTCAAGTTAAATCGACGTTTCAGAAAGAAACCCATATTTGATAAATTGCCGTATAATATTTCGTTGAAAAACTACAAGAAAATAAAATCTTATTTATAAAAATTTATTAACACAGCTCTTCATACTCTATTCATCAATTTCTTTGCCAACAGAAAAAGTGGATTAGAAATCTTACACGTTGCGTTCTATCATTAATTTTATGTACGATCGCATTGTTAAATTAGTGGTAAATAATTTTTCCTACAGATTTATAAATTTTTTGTTTCCAATGTATTGCAGTTGCTTTCAAAACAAACTAGATTGTTACATACTAATAAACCTATCCAAGAATTGTTAACAAATGCCATTCTTCAAATTAATATATCTTTACCTACCTTCCTGCTCGTTGATTCTTAAAATATTTCTTGTACAGAAATTTGAAAAAATTTACACCACTCGTGACTAAAATTACAAGAAGAGGAAGAAGCCCCCCCCCAAAAAAATAGGAAGTTTATTGAACAAATACATGATACCGGAATGAAAAAGAGATTAAATTCCAAGAAACTTGGAAGTATAGACCCTGAGAATTAAGAAAAACCTGGAAGAAAATAATTACACCTGGAAGCAATAACAGGTTTCTTAGGAATGAGTTGTAGTCGACCAGAGATTTTAATAGTGTTCATAAATATATCTGACCATGTAGCGTAAACTCAGTGCCAAACTTCGCAGACATTATGAATTCTCGAATAGTGACGAAAATGTGAAGGGCAACATTTGACTAGACTTCTCGTATTAATGAGTTATCTACGGAGCTTGCTAGCAGGGTAGCATATAATTATTTTTTGTATCATGAAAGTACCAAAGGAAGGATAGAGTCTGGTGTCTTGAAACACCATAAATGTCCTGAAGCAAGCAAAGGGAAACAAGAGGTTAACAAAATGTTTATTGAATGGTACCCCTTACCATCACATCAGGATTTGGGACAGTATGACGATGTAAAATGTACGCTGGTATTATGCATTCTCCATGTTGATGCCAAAAGTGAATGTGACTTTCATGATTATGCAAATAGAACCTTATTTCATCTTGAAATTCGACATCAAGTCATTATTGCTTCCAAGTTCTTTGTTGAATACAAGATTGAATCCACTCCTATCTGTCATGTTGGATAAACAAAACTTTTATGATAGTCAAGGTCACCTACCTGTCTGCCATGCTGCTACATACGTCTCGAACTGTTCGAGACAGAAAAATTTGTCTTACAAACCATCCCATCTTTTGAACTAGGACTCGAGCTATAATAAATCTTCCTAAAACCAGTGTTAGTGATAACAGGACGTTCGGATCAATCACGGCTTTCCGTATGACCTTCCGGAATCTATCGATTCCATATTCAGTGGATATTCATGGGATTACACCGGATGCGAGCACTAATAGTACGGAACGATAAAATGAAATCCTGGTAATAATTTGACTTCCGTCAGATTAGCAATTGCTGGTAAACATTTCTACTTGTAGTACGATGTATTCGAACCATTTTTCACCACATTACTACGTTTAAATGTCATGTGTGTACATGCAGCATTTATTTATTTAACCCTTTCAGGGGAAACGGTATATTTTATACCTCATATTTAGGCGTTAAAAGTCTTAGTAAAGTACGGTTTTTCACCACACATTCATCACCACATGGCAGTTTATAGTTTTATTTACTTAAATTAGATGGCAGAACATTTTTTAAATTACTCCTTTCATAACAATGAAAGCAGCTCCTAACAAGTGTTGTTTTATGTAACAAGTGCTCACAAAAATCTTTCTAAAACGATTTGAAAATTTTAAATTCAATAGTTACCCATTCTTCATGTTTCAAAATTAATTTCTGTACCACTCATTACTCAAAACAAAATATTTTGAGTATTGGTTTGATGCTCTCAATTAAATGGTATCATTATTATACCATCGCCCTTATAGAATACGTTGCAATGGAAATTTTGATTCAGTCAGATATGTGATGGTTCGCTTTGTTTCAATGAAAAATGGAAGTCATAAATATGTTTTTGAGTTCCAGCGTGTCATAAATCAGAGTTATTCTCCTAAGAAAAGAAATTTAAAACAGCAATAAAAATTTATCAACGTCATGCATAATCTCTAAGAAAAACAGCGCAGAGGTAAAAAAGATAACTGAAAAGCGAAAAAATATCGAAAAACAGAGAACCTTTCAAGGCATCTAAAACAGTATTAGCTTTAGACTGCCAATTAGAGACTTGTCGTCTTTGATAGACATGAGACTTGTTAACGATCTTGGATTTAAAGTGTTAGTTAGCAGATGATAAGCTACCAGTAAAAGGATTCGAGGATAGGAACTCATTATCTTTACAGATAGATTTTGACAAAGGGTCTCAGTAAACTGATATATAAATCAATTGGTATTATAAAAGGTACAATACAGCAAAGAGAAACCCGCTTTGTAAGTAGAACAGAGTCCTCGGCGTTTGGATGCCAACATCCTGTATGTAATCCAGAGTAAGGAATTTTAAGTTTATCTAGAGTTAAATTAATTAATGTTTTCGTTTAATTCTCGTGACAGTTTCAGATTTCGTATAATAATGTGGATAATTATTTCATAAAAATTAAAATTTTATTTAAAGTAGCTTTAACTGGACAATTGAAAAGTCCCCGGTCTAACACATAGATGACGCTACTAAAATTAATCCATATGTGTTTTAGTTAGCCCTAACCATAAAAAGATGCGTGTATAAATTTGATAGCTGTCGGATCATTAGTTTTTGAATTATAGCATTTTGAGTGAAGCAACTTTTGTTATTATGAAAAAAATGGTTAAAAAGAAATTTCGCTTGTTGATACAAAATTGCTTTTTGAAGGGAAAAAATACAGTTGAAGCAAAAACTTGGCTTGATGCCGAGTTTCCGGACACTGCCCCAGGAAAATCAACCATCAAGGATTGGTATGCTAAGTTTAGACGTGGTGAAATGAGCACCGAAGTCGGTGGACGCCCAAAAGAGGTTGTTACCGACGAAAACCTTAAAAAATTCCACAAAATGAATTTGAATGACCGTAAATTGAAAATGAATGAAATAGCAGACACATTAAAGATATCCACTGAACGTGTACATCATATCATTCACGAATATTTCGATATCAGAAAGCTCTGTGCAAAGTGGGTGCCGCGCGAGCTCACTTTTGACCAAAAACAACGACGAGTTGATGATTCGGAGCAGTTTTTCAAGAGGATCAAGCTTAATAAACCCGAGATTTTGCGTCGATATGTGACATTGGATGAAACATGGCTCCATCATTTCACTCCGAAGTCTAATCGACAGTCATCCGAGTGGACTGCACACGATGAACCCGCTCCATAACGTAAGAAAACGCAACAGTTGGCTGGCAAGGTTATGGCGTCTGTATTTTGGGATGCGCATGGAATAATTTTCATTGACTACCTTGAAAATGGAAGGACCATCAAATGCAACTATTACATATTGTTATTGGACCGTTTGAAGGACGAAATCGCTAAAAAACGACCGCATTTGAAGGAAAAGAAAGTTCTGCTTCACCAAGACAATGCACCGTTTCACAAGTGAGTGAAAACTATGGCAAAAATCCATGAATTGGGCTTC
>BMAW01042953.1:0-18222 GCA_019974015.1 Nephila pilipes | reverse complement strand
CAAAAGATTTAAACAACGCTAAAACTTTTTCAGAAAAAGATGGAAGGGGAGAATTCAAAACACACCTACTCACATTTAATACTGAATTTATTTAATCAATGCCTATACATTATAGATCCCTAAGGAACAACTTCAGGCACCTCTCTGTAAAAAAGCAAATGAATTAAGGACTTTCATGAAAAAGATTCTAATGGAAACAATCGAAAACTTTCTATTTTTACACAGAGAAGGCCCACATGTGAAAATTTTGCAGTTCTTGTGCCGTAGTGTAAAATAAATTACTTTTTTATTACTTGTGGTAAGTTCATCAATTAGATTAAATGCACCTGAATCATCGTAGAGTAAGATTGAACAGTTGTGCAAAATGTAAGCCAGTATGGTAGTAAAACCTGACTCATATATAAATAATGGGTTTCCTGGAAGGTGTCACTGGTTTATGCACTACGCGCACACACGCACTTGCGCGCACGCACGCACACGCACACACACACGCACACACGCACACACACACACACGCACGCACGCACGCACACACACGCACGCACGCACACACGCACGCACGCACGCACACGCACACATATATATGTGTGTATATGCAAATAATTTCATAAACAGTTTCATCTTTTACAAATAATCGTCATTAAAAGTCGCTGTTTATGATTTCATCTGGTCGAAGGTTGGTGGATAGTATATAATTTTATGTTTTCCTGATTGATTTTTTGAGTTGATCGTTGATGGAACTTCTCTCTCTTTCTCTAAAAATAGTATATTTAATTAATAATAAAACAATCTTTTGCTCTTAATTTTAATTATTTTGTCCTTTTTTTAATTATGTAATTCTCACTAATGATTTTTATTTCCTTTTATTTCTCTTATTTCTTTTTATTTTTAATATATGCATACATATGTGTTATATACATATGTGTTGTATACATAGGTATAAAAGTAATAGTCCTATAATATATATATATATTGCTGCATTGTTTTTTATGTATTTATTTTATTAATTTTATCATTATATTTTAGTTTAGTTTAAAATAATGATTTTTCTTATATCATGTTTTGAATTTGATTTTACTAAATTATCAATAACATTTGCATTTTAGTTCTGTTAATATTACCTAATAGTTTTTTCTAAATGTTTTTTATCTTTTTCATTATTATCTTTCTTTGATTAAGAATAGATTAATAATTTGTCTTTTACTGTGTGAATGTGTGACTATCTCTTTTGTCATTCTCTATCCCACTCTAAAATAGAACACGAAAATAAGAAATAAAAAAAATCGTAATATGAATTGATTAACAAATTATTATAGAGGTTTTGGCATATTTATCATTAAATTTAAATCAGCATTCAAAATTAGTGATTAGATTAGTAATTTGACTAAATCTAAGTATTAAAATAATAAGTCAATGAATTATTTCAAAAAATTTTATTTAAAATGTTTTCCCCGTCTGCTTTACTAATAAGACCAAAATAGAAATAACATTTATAAAAATATTTTATAAACATGTCCGTGGACACCTTAATGGTATAGTATTCATTTTAATAGTGAGACAAAAATTACATGAAGGATATAACATTAAAATTTACAAGTTATCCCATCATAATTTTAGTTTTATATAGTATTAAACTGTTGCTATTTCGAAATTTATTGTTCTGACTTACTGGTTCACTGAGTATTTTCATTTTGATTTGAAAAATATAGTGGTCAGCTTACATACGGATCCGCTAGTTCGCAAAAAGCGTAAGTACTTTCCCGTTAGCCACGCTCAGGCGATAAATCGCCAAATATGGTATATTTTTACCTCTTTAGTTTATTTTAAATTTAAGAGGAAAGTAGTTCTAAATGAAACTCTTTTATTCGTGAAAATGAGTTCTCTTATTTTCAAAATTGTTTGTTTTACAAGTTTGTTGAGTCGTTCACCAAAACGAAAAATTTGATGTTGGGGAAATTTGTGCTTGGCTAACGCGGTAAAGTACCTAAACGTATTCTATAATAATGGAATACCGTAGACTTCATCTTTCAGACAAAAAAATTTAAACTCAGAAGAAAAAACTTGCATGGATCCATATATCGCATACAAGACAACAATGGAAAAGTTTCAATATGCTGGCTTAAGATAGGGTTACCAGAGTTATATCTATCACTTCATTGGAGGCCGGAGTTTTATTTACTGTGATTTGTTCAGAAAACATTCCACCCTTTCTACCCACTAGGCAATATTTTCGCCCTCCTGGCGATATGTTCAAATGTTAGAGGAAAATTTTGTTCATTTCGACTTACAAGTAGGATTAGAATTTCGAATAGATTTTTGAAGAGAAATAAAACGCTCTCTCTCTCTCTCTCTCTCTCTCTCTCTCTCTTGGTTTACAGGCAGGCTTACATTCGGAAATATTCGGTATTTCAAAATTTCCGTCAGCAGACATGTTGTGTAAATTAAAAGTATAACACTCGACGTAGATCCAATGGCTTTAATTTTTCATATCAAATAAAATCAAATATCCCGAGCACTCGGAGGAAATGTAATTGATCAAAATTTGGATAATAATAAATTATCTGCTTATTTTTATAGCTTGATAACATTCTTACAGTCTGCGAACATGATATAGCTATTGTATACGTATTGTTATTGTATGTTTATTTGAAGTACTAAATGAAAACAGTTAATTGTTCATAAGATTGAAATCTTTAAAAGCTTTATTAATGTAATAAAGCTCCGTTCAATCCGTTTATTACTTGATGTTCAGAAAAAAAAATACTAAGTAAAGCCTGTTTTATGTACAGTTCTGCCTTATGACAACGTACTAAATAAGAATAATTAAAAACTTAAATTCTGTCCAAAAAATTATTTTAAAAATTGTCTTGAAAATATTTATACTCCCCTATTTTTGAAATTCATAATAAACTTCCATCAATGCTCGTTTAATTCAAAATGCAAAGGAACCGTGTCACAAAAAATTAAATTTCAAAACATAAATATAATGAAATTTCTAAACGTATATTTCTCTGTTTCTTTTACAAAGAAAGTTCTCGATTTATGTTTATAGTGCTGGAATGGTCATTTGATTTGATTTTTAAAACATATCAATTTGCAGCATTTTAACCTTTATTTGTTTCGTTATTAACTTTTAAATCTTATATATAGTTATGAATATTTCGGTATATCACTCCGAAAATGAGAAATATTTTATTTTTTTCTTTAAAATAAATAATTATCATTTCATAGATTTTCATTAATTCATTTTTGCAAGGACTGATCTTTTCTCTCAGAAACATTTCAAGCAATTGCGTTCCAATTATTTTTAAAAAATATTGGCCTTCTTACCTTTTCACTCAGAAGTTATAAAAAAATTTTAGTGATAAGCAAAGTTAAACATTTATTTTTTTAAGAAATTTAATAATATTCATAGAATCGATGGCATTACATATTTTAAGAGAATTTCAATTGAATTTCTCATTAATTTTGTTTAAATACATGCTCAAATCCAAAAGTTCTTATTATTAGACATTTCAAAATGAAGGTTATTAATATTATTAGTAAAAAGTTAACTTCACTGAAGGGAAAACAATTATTTTATATCTGGAAATTATTTCAGATTTTAATTATTAAAAAAATCTAAATGATTCAAAAATGTAATCAAACGTAACATTACACAATTTCCTTAAAGTATTTCTTACAATAATAATTTAATCTACTTAAGATGAATACTAAGTTAAAAATACATATTTATGATAGAGTTCAGCAATTATTTACTTTACAAAAATGTCTAAAAATGTAAGGAATTAAATATTTCAAGTTGATAATTTTATTTCAAGTCATTTCGCATAGAAAATGGCATTTCTATGCGAATTTCGCATTTTCGCAGATAAAATAAAATTTTGCATTTTCTGCAAACCTTTGCTCATTTTTAATTTATCAGGGTATGATTTTTATCTATGTAAAAGAGTTTTTGAAATTAGATAACTATCATTAGTGTTTCAAAAATTTTCTCATTGTTCCTTTTTTTCTGAAAATTTGATACGTTTTACTCAATAAAAGAAAGAAAGACCCTTTCTTTAATTTATATAAACTCTATGATGTACTAACTGCTTGTGACTTGATATTTCTTTAAATTAATGTTTTAAATTAAAAGCAAATACGGCTTAAATAATCTAGATATTTTTAATTCTCTTAGAAAATAAACCAATGTTTAAGAAACTAGAATAAATCAAGACGATATAAATAACGTTTAATGTAAGGCTGAAATTCCTTTTTTTTCAAAGGTCATAAAAGGGGATAAATGTTATATTTAAGGAAAATCAATCCGTCAAATATATGCTGTTAGTTTCATCATACATATTATTGATTTCAAATTTACAGACTTTTTCTACTACCGATAATTCGGTACTGTTTTCAAACAAAATCAGTATACCGATAATTAACCGGAAAATGTTTAAACCCTGATTTTAAAATAAAAATTCATAATACTAAGAAATATTTTATTTGATTTATAATATTTAATCCTTATGTTTAATCCTTATGTTATAATATTTAATCCTTATGTCCCTTGAGAATCCCCGTATATTGGGGCCAAAATACATCAAATCTGTTCAGGCTCAATGTCTTTATGTTAGGACTGTGTAAAAATTTGGATAGTGGGGTAAACACATGTGTTGTTCTCGTCTCTTGACTATAATTCAAAATTACGAAATCTGTCTCCAATAGCTCTCGTTCTTGTACGCGGAACATTAATAAACAATCAATGAAACAAATTTTTTTTGTTATGCATTAATATTCATGTGGACAACAGGCAGACTATGATGTTGTATATCTGTTTTTGCTTTTATCGATAAGTTAACTTCGTCTTCCATGGATAATGTAATTGCAAATTCCGTAAGAAAAGTGTATTATAGTTATGGATATAATCAACAAAACTATCATTAAAAACCATGCATAATTATCATTTATGATTTCAAGCTAAAATGCACAATTTATCTGTCAACCGGTACACCGGTTTACGTTTGTAGCAATCCCTATTACATGCATATTTAACAAGTATTAATAAACAACTCCTAAGAACGACAAATAATGATTCTTCCCTGTGTATTGTTGATCATTTAAGCAAATTAATGCAGGGCATAAGGCTGGAGTTCAAATTTTTATTCGAATGTTTCGAAGAAAATTTAACAACAAACACCGCGAAGAGAACTATCTTTAGTTGACATCAAATAATCGCATTAGCAAAGGAAATGGTGAAAAGCCTAATTAACACTCCTGTATCCCTGTTTGGGGGATGTTTGCGTTTAACAGAGAATGCAGTGCAGTTATTATTTAATTGCTAATGAATTTAACGTGCTAATGACATTTCCTGATGACCGAGGTGTTTACTGAATCCCAGCCCATCGTTTGATGCCTGGAAGCTTTTGGCACAACATGCAATGTTTGATAATTAGATTCCCATTATGAAGTGTTTTGCAGTAATCTGGTGAAAAGCCATTTTTTTTTCCGAAGAATATAGTGCTTTATTACTATTTTTATTATTAGGCCAAACAATTGCCAATTTCATCTTAAATTTAAAAATTATTATTGTAACTCTATGATATAGCCTAAATTAAGTGATAGAAAATACATACGTTCCGAGGATACGTTTTGAATATCTTCAAAATAATGATACAAGGAAAAAAAAGCCTTTTTGAACAAGTTTCTCATTTGTGAAGTATTGAGACTAAATAAAGAATTCTAACACCCATTGTTTTATCGAACTTTATTAATGTAGAAGTTGGGGTGAAATAGATTGTTCATCCCGAATCTACACTGGTTTGCTCTTACGCAATGGGCTGGTTGTCTAGGGGGTAGTTTCGGATTCCATGTAATGTTGTTGATGATATTCAAAGATGAAGCTTGCAGTAGCTTTACTTGTTTATTACGAGAGATGATGAAGAATGATAAGTATTTACACAATGAAAAGTATTAGTAAGTTAACCAGTTCGTCAGATAAAGTTAGATGACTGCCTCATTTAACCCATATTATCGATGGACGTTGGAACGCGCTCGGGCGTTGAAGTTTACTTCCGACGCGGGTAGCGAAGGAGAAGAGAAGCGAAGAAAGTGGCGGCAAAAGAGAGAAGAGAGCGCGAAAACGAGCGTCACATAGTTTTATTCTCGGATAGGTGGCGCTGCATGAGCTTATCACATGACTCTGATTCGTGGCGACATCTATTGAGTATCGGAGGAACTGGTTTTACAGTAGATTGAAAAAATAAAATTAATTGCATAATAATAATTGGATGGAAAATCCTACATTAATGAGAGTCATTACAGAAGAATTATTGCAAAATCTCCATACAAACAAGTTGTAACATTATAAAAAAAAATAGCTCTACACGAGATACTATAACAATCAATTGGAAAATATTTTCTTCAAGCAATTTACTTTTCCCTCCAGTATTCGATAAATGAAACACAGATTGTTAAAAGGCAAATATCAATCAACGCAAAGTGTATATTTTGAATTAATGTCTCACTGAAATAACATGAAGAAGATGGATCTCATGATTCTAAACTACGAGCAAATGAAGAAAATGATCTGTAACTTTATATCCTAAGCTCCAACCTCTCCAACGTAACGACTTTGATCTATGGTGTAATATGCATCAACTCCACTGCATGGTGACTTTTGAAGTACGAGACCCGAACCCACTGATCACCCTTTAACTTTGGCAACTAGGCTTCAGTAACACACCTAAGTTGATATTGCCTTAATACTATATTGCATACAGTTGATATTGTCATACTATGGAAGGGTTTTCTGGGTCCCAGTTATGTTTGCACTAGTGGGTCTCCACGAACCAGACCTCTGCTTTGTAGCTTCATACAAAGGGTTCCCACCTTGACCGCCAGAGGCAAAGACGCGTTAATGATGTTAAAACGAACGATGCGGTAGCTCCCAATATAATATGTATATCCATAATGTAAATAATTTTGTACATATCATATTGTTTAATTATAGTTTATCTTTGTCTCTTCATTGAATCATGATCCCCTCACTTAGACAATTAACAAAAAGAGACATTAAGCCCGTTTCTGTGATTAGAATTCTACATATATTACAGGAGAGAGAGAAATCGTTGAATTTAATAGGATCACTATATTGGATCATGCAACTGTGAAGAGAGATTTTCTGAGCAAGTATACCAGATTCGAATCCCTTTGCTAGAGATCCATTTGGATTAGATCCAGCGAATTCAAGCTTACTGTTTGGAGTTCAGAAAATTCTCATTATATTTACTGAAGGACGGGATCATGTGAGCCCTCCACATTATTTATTCTGATCTAGCTTATTCTTAAAATAAATAAACTGGTTAAAGATGCTTCGCTAATTATTATTCCATCAATATGTATCTTAATAATAACGAAGACAATTTGTTTCAGCCTGGTCTAGAACCTTACTCTCCCAATTTCCACACCACGCCATCGTGAGGAATGGAAACCCCTAACAGATTTAAAGTGTATCATCTACGGTACATGACAAGTTTTTAGTGGAATCAGAATTCGAACCCGCAACTCGACTGAAATAACGCGAAGAAGGGAGTTTGGTAGAACCAATACTCGAACACTTGGTTCTACCTGAGAATCATTTACTGCGACTGTGATCATTCAGCTGCCGAGGTAACAGAGTACATGTTTAAGTACATTCTTGAGACGTCGGCTCCTTAAAGTGTAATGCTTTATCGCATTAACAGGCATTCAGAAACAAAGGAGACAGTCAGGGGGGAAAGTAATAATCTAGTACTTTAAGAAACTTAAATATATGAATAATAGATGATGAAGAAATTTTAATCTTAGACTAATTTATTTTACGAAATCATCATACAGGCGAAGTAATATCCCAAAACTAATTAATTTTATTTATATTTTAAATCTTTAGAATTTATAGATTTAAAAAAAATCTGAAGTACAGCAATTATTCCAAGAATCCATAGTTCGAAAATCAAAAAGAACAATTTAGAAAATTTCTAAATAATAAGGTTTAAGAATTAAATTGCCAAACGCTACCAAGCAAAAAATACTTCAGTGTGATAAGAAGTTTTCCAAGAATTTCTGTTATACTCTCTGTATATATTTACGGTTGAATTAGAAGTCAACAACTGTATAATTCCGATAAATGGAATATTATCGGAAATCAAAAAGTTCATTCATTAAAAAATTTGCAAAAATTCGATTTTATTTACCAATCGAAGCATTGATTTTGTTTTATTATGTATATGACGTTTTGAATGTTACTTTCTCATTAAATCTATCAATTTCATGTGAATTATGGTTTAAAAAAATTTATTTTGTTAAAGCAAATTATTATTATAATATAAAAATATCGCTTATACTTATAGTTAAAATTAAAATTTCTAAGAATCCATTACTATGAGGAATACGTCACTTGAATTCAAATTTAGTGGTTCATTTACGTGGACTGACAACCTGTGTTTTTTCCAATTCTTGCAAAAATGTCTTTGAAATAATTTAAATCGATACCAATATTTAACTTAGTGTATAAGAGTTCTTATGTAAAATAAGTGTTTTGTAAAAATATTTAAGACCTTTTAACATTATTCCGTTAAATAAATTTACATAATATATGTGGATAATTAATTAAACAAAACATCAAATAAAGTAATAAAATAAAAAAAATGACAGTGTAACAGGTTCATACCTGTTCCCAAAGTCGATTTGCTTAAATTATCAATTAAAAAAACGATTTTCAAATAAGTAAATAATTTTTGAATAAAGAATGTTAAATAGATTTTTGTCATAGTATGGTTAGTTATCTTCTATTAAAATAAGCTAATGTTTTTTGACAAGTAAATAATTAAATCGAACTTTTTTTTATAAAAAATACATATGAAAATATTTACCTCAACTAGCGTAAAGAGTTAGTAAAAATATGTATTCACTTGCTTTTAATATGAATAAGTAAATAAGAGATTAAATATTGTAATCAGAGTGCACAAAAATTCCGTCTTGTAAGGTAAATAACAACAAAAAAAATTAACTTTCCTTTTATACAATTTTCAAACTAATTTAGAGTGTAAATAAGTTAGTCAGATTTGATTATGAGTCAAATTTGTCTTCATTGAAATTAAAAGATATTTTTCCAAAAAACTTTATTATTATTAAGTATGAAATTAAGATATACTATGGATATATGTTTCTTTCCTTTAAAAATTAAGTTTTTTCACCAAATATAATTACATGATATATTGTATCACAAATTAATTCGCTCTAATGGAAAACTCAACGAAAATCTTGTATCATAATGGAATGCTTTGTTCCCAAAAAATTTCAACTACTGATCAAAATTTATTACACTTTACAAATAAATTAAAAATAATTAGTATACCTGATTTCTCTTTTGATTGTGAAACGTATAGAAGAGCTGTAACGATTAATTAAACGTGATATCGTGAATTAAGAAATTTAAACAAAAGTTTAAAAAAAAAAGAATACTAACAAGGCTTTAAGCAATTTAAAGAATACAAATGAAAATAAAAATGAATTTAAGATAAAAATAACGGTATATAGGAGACTTATGAACAAGACATACTAAAATCTGAGCAAAAAAATGGAAATAGTTTTAAGATTTAGGGCATTTCAGGACATTTTAATACTTAGAATATATTTTCAGAAATTTTCCATGTTACTAAAATGGAAACACTTTTTGCAATTTTAAAAATGTTTGCTCCAATTGATTCTTTTACGTTTGCCCATATAATTCAATTTTATCACCTGTGTTGAATTAATTAAATCAAGTTATTTGACAGTTAATGTAATAAAAAAATTTCATAGCTTCCCATTTCCAAAAAAAATTCTTTTTGTAAATATATCTGAATCTCGATAGATTTTGCTTGTGAATATAATTACCAATTCAAACAAATATGTCGTAAGGCAGTTAAATTTTTAAGGTATACTTGTGTGTACGTGCGTGAAATTTTCTCATATCACATTTATCAAATTGTAATTATACATAAAACTTAATAATAACACTTTTTATTTAAAAAAAATATCTAATTCTAATCACTGCAATTACAAATACTATGAAATTACACCAACGCATATTTAAACAAAGCTAGTTTACCTATTATCCTTTTCAAGAAAATTAGTGAAATTTTTAAAAATGAATTTCCTAAAAGATGATCAGCTCTCAGTTACATGAAAGCAGGACTTTGATATCAGACTCTGAATAAAAGAAAGCAAAAATAAAAAATGTTACAATTTTTAAGAAAGTTTTGATTACTTCGAAACAAAGCTAATAGCTTGATTAGTTTCAGATATAAAACCATTTTAAGTGACATAGAAGGACAAGTTAAAGATTCAGTCTTAGTTAATAATTTCGAAGAAATTCAATTCTACAATTAGAATTTTAAAAATGAGTTTGGGTTTATTCCGTTCTCCTGTTCCATTTATTCGAATATTTCATCATTGCATTGTAATTCTGTTCAGCCTGTCTTTGTAGGTGTTTTTCAATGAACAATAAAATGTGTGAGCATTAAATCAACAATAAATATATTAAATACTGATCAAAAGATCAAATTTTCATAAATATCATGATGAATATTAATGTGTTCTGTTTTAATAGTTGCAATGAATGTAATTTTCTACTATATTTAATAGGAGTGGTTCCTTTATTAAGCATTATGAAAATAAGGTCATTAGTCTAGAACTGAAATAAGCCATTATATAATATTTACAATAATGAATTATATATAATATAATCGTTGAAGAAACAAAAAGCTCTGAATCAAACGTTTCTTATCTTATTCTTCTTAAAAAACGAACTATTAATCCTCAACTATTTTTATACAATAATATAAAATTTTTGCATCATTTATATAAATGAAAAACGTGACAGAATAATTTTGTTTTGCATTTCACTGTTTACTGTATGTCGCCATGTCTCCTGAAATCCATTATAGAAATGACGATGTGTAAGAATACTCTCGCTTTATGCTTTCCATTACAGCGCCGTCTAGCGGTTCACCTCTTACTCTCTGACTATGCAGTGTATGATGAAAATTGCTAGTTTAGATGTTTAATATCACATGTTAAATTACTGTCCATGAGTTTCGAAACAACTTATATGGTGCACTAAGATTTTTAAGAGTTTATTAGAAAAAAAATTTTCTTCAAACTGTATAGGTAAAAAGAGCTTTTCATCATATTAAAAATATCATCAATGCGGATGAAGCAGATTTTGAGGAAAGTTACCAGAATCCTAAAAAACCACATTTTGAGAAAAAAAGCAAATACAGATATTTTTCTTTATCCCACATATACATCATTTTAAAATTCGATTTTCATGCTTTCAATTTACTAATTTATCATAAAAAAAATCTACGGAATAAGTAAAACACCCTCTAATTCCTAATATTAAAATTGAAGTATTTTTGTTTCTCAGTTATCTTAAGAATTACGCACATTATTATGTTTATTATTCTATATTACTTATCTATCTGCATGCTAACCAGTATAAAAAATTATCCTTACACTTTTTTAGTCCATATATTAAGTTAATCCGACTGTTATTTTCTTTAAAGAAATTTGAAAAATAAATTTTGCACTTAAACACCAAGATAGGTGTTATCAAACAGGAAATAGATAAATAGATTCAGTACATTTGATAAGTTCTTCGTGACAAGTGTATACATCTATTCTTTTTAATGATCACAGAGGTAATTGTGCGAAAGAAGAGAAAATAGAAGACATTGGCACATCACCACAGGTCGTTTACCTTTCGAAGAGGTAATTACCTAAAATTAAAGTGCTCTCAGTGAAATAAATCAAAATACATTTCGACAAATGACAACTTTCAGTAAAGTTCAGGAAATTTAAAACCTTTCGAACATTTTTAGAACTCCCATTTCAACTTCGCGTTCGTCTCTGGAATGTCCTCACTTGTTTATGGTTGAAGAATTCTTTCAGGGAAGGTAAAATTGATAAAATGTCTTCCTTCGCCCTCCACTGCCCCCAGGGCTGAGTTGTCGGAACTTTGTACTTTGTGCATCGGCGTGATGATTCTTATTCACTTGACAAAGTGATTGAGAATCGTGACGGGACAAATATCCGTCACGAAGTTCACTGAGACCGTTCATAAGTGTGAGTCTTTATGGAGTAGAAATTCCTTAAGTGATTTTATTTCTGACAAGTGAAACGAGAAAGTAACTTTTTTCGAAATACCCTCTTTGTTTTTATATAACGAAATATCGCTTAATATAGAGGTGAAACAGTACAAAATTAAGTAGTTTTAAATATAAATTTAGTAACAAAATGTACTCTAAAATTGATATTCATCTGTTAATATTCAATATGATATAACTGAATAAAACTCTTTAATTTGATCAATTTATTACCACAGGTAGGTAAAGTATTATTATATTTGATTGTATTACTGTACAACTTTAAAATTATATCAAAATAAAATCCACTGTAACGATTCATTGTTAAATTAAATAATCAACTTTAGTAAAAGCTAAAATCTCTTAGTTTAATAACTGGAACAAATTTTACAAAATGAAAAAAAAATCTGCATTAATAGGAAAAGCATTAATTCCTAATTGACTTTTTCTCTAACTTATACTGGAGT
This sequence comes from Nephila pilipes, assembly GCA_019974015.1. Classification (NCBI taxonomy): domain Eukaryota; kingdom Metazoa; phylum Arthropoda; class Arachnida; order Araneae; family Nephilidae; genus Nephila; species Nephila pilipes. Next base: position 5,603 of record BMAW01042953.1, on the reverse strand, counting down.
CAAAGATTTTTAATTATATAATAAAAACAATAAAATTATGCATAGATTGTAGGAATTGCAACTCAGATAGTTTTAAAATATCAAAATTGATTAATTTTTCACACACATTTAAAAGTATTACATAATCATTAAGGCTGCAAGAGAAGCTTACATTCATTGCCCAAACTATCTTATGCAAATACTCTAAGAATTAGAGTGAAAATATGTGCCAATTTATAATATATGATGTTTTATTTCTTGATATTGTAATCTTCAGGAGAGATGGAAGATAAAAGGAGAAAGGAAAACAAGAGAGAAAAAAATACAGGCAAGGAGGAAAGGAAAAAAGGAGGGAAGAAAAAAAAATGATAGGAAAAAAGTAAAAGAAGAAAGGGTTGAAGTAAGAGTAAAAAAGAAGGAAAAAGGAAAGATAGCAGATGATAGAAGAGATATGAAAAATGATATTCGGATGTAGGAGTTATACTGCCTCTTTATGTTAAAACTATTTGATGTTGACTTAATGTTCGTGTTCGAAATGAGTCAAGTAGATAGTTCATCAATTAATTTAGTTCTAACTTATACTTTTTTATTACCAACCCGGATAACGCTTTTCCGCAAAGTTTCTCTTGTCAAGAAAAAGATACATTTTCATAGATTACGTCAGTCAGCCAAGGAAAGCTTAACATGTGACCTCTTAACCTTGGCGATGAATTTACTTGGTCATTTTACGAAAGTTCCCGAAAGTGCTGAAATTTTGGTGAAAACTCGATCAGATCGAAAATTATGGGATTTACCTGATTTTTCCCTGTGAACTCTCACCTAAACCAAGTGGCTTTAAATACAACAAAAGGAGAAGCAGTAAGAGAATAGACCATAAAATCAATCAGAGGTGGTTGGTATTGGATATGGATCTGCAAGGTATTATCAATAGCGTGACCGAGTGAATCTGTCGGAAATTAGCGGAATCTGTCTTGAAAGTGTAGATTATTACCATAGAGATTTGTCCGTAGTGCGAACTAGTAAGCTGGCAAGCTGAACGTTTTTGAAAATACCATGACTGTTGTGAAGTGCTCTTTGTATCTGTGCCGCTAATCTGTGCAAGTGTTGAGTTTCCTGTTTGTGCTACTAATCTGCCAAAATTTTGCTTCCTGTGTTCGTCTTGTCATGAATATTTTTGAACCAAGTCTCATTTCCCATCCTCCTCCATGTTGGACGGATTTCATTCGTATACACCCACACAAAAATTTTCGTAACAATATACATTCATGATCAATAAAAATAATGCACGAAGAAATCGTGCTACAGTTTGAAACTTTGTAAATAGCAAAAGATAAAGCTGGTATGCAAATGATCGAAATTTTGAGCAATTGCTCATGCTTACATATCCAGCACAGAGGATGCAATCCTAAACTGGCAGGTATAAAAATAAGTTTCTTGTATGCATGAGAAAGCTGCTGACTGATGCTATAATGTGAAAGAAAAACAAATAATTCCTTTTAGACACGAGAGACAACGATTTGTACAATTGACAGATTTTGATTGTAATTTAACCCTCAGAATAAAAATCATAGGATGATCGGTGTGTCCTATAACTCGCCCCTCGAATCATTCCAACAATACTATCAGACAATGTAGACAATAGTGGATCCATGAAGGAAGTACCACACAGCCTACTGTAAGAAAGCACCAGACAAACCATCAATAAAGAGGGCAGAAGAATCATAATCAAGCACGCTACAGCTCAAATCCAATAACTAATCGATTCATTACTTGTGGAGCTGTAGAGGCTCGAGTAGGTATAAAAATTATAGCATGATGCCTCCAAAAACGAATATTAATATCCCAAAGAAGTTCTTCCTTTAACAAGAAACGATGGCCGCTCTGCATGCAATGGTGTCAATTGCAGCAAAGAGGGGAGCAGTGTAATATTTTTCGTCATGCTTTATTTAAGGATCCGATAACCATCGTGTCCTTGAGTGGAAGACCAATCCTGACTTGGTTGTCGAGTGGCACAGAAGCAGGCATTATGGTCTGGGGAACCATATCTTTTAATAGTCGGTTCTCTCTAGTCGTGTTTCGCGGCACAATGACATCCTAGTGATATGCAGATGATACTGTATGGCTTCATGTACTTAGTTTCTTTGCCAAGAGTCCTGGTGCTTTGTTTCAGTAACATAATGTCCAACCGCATACTCCTTGAATGGTCCAGGACTCCTTACATTATTTTTTCAAATACTTCCATGGCCTTCCCTCTCCCTGGATATAGCCCGTATAAAATATGTCTTGGACCAGATGAAGCTTAATCTCCCATCGTGCCTCATTAATCGGTTTAGAATACCCCGAATAATAGTCTACCCCAGGACAATATCAAGCATCTATTTGGCTCAAGGCCCCATTATATTTGCGATGTATTGCAGCACTCGGTGATACAGCACTTGGTGAAACAGCCTCCCTTGAAGAAAATTGGTATAATTCACTTATATCTCTCTTATGTATCTCTATGTGTATTAAATTAACTTGTATCCAATGCGGTGGTTATGGGTGGCTATTTACATTGATCGTGGATAAATATAAAGCCTTTTCGTTTGATTAATGATTTCGGTTTCCTCCAGTTGAAGCCTTATTTCACTATAACCTTCAAGTTGAGAGTTTGTGTTAATGCAATTTGAATAACATAAAAGAACTATCAGTTCTTAATCTGATCGTACATATTTGACAGCTTGAGCTCTGAACACATTATAGTAAGCTAAATAGACAATCAAATCTGAATATTTGTTATTCGGGTTTTATAATTTTTTATCATTTAATTTGTTTTTTATACATTTTATATTTAATTAATATTTTCATCAAGCTAATTAATGGATAAACAACTACTTATCTCATCGATGCATACCCTGATATAGAGTAGAAAAATAACATTTAAGCTGAGACTTCAATTTCTTGACCTACACATCACAATGCATACAGTGTTCAAACCTAATTTTTATTTAATGTACAACAATCCTGTTTCTTCACTGGTTAAAAACACTAATAACATTATTTTTTCCCCAATATTACAATACAGTAAATTATTACCAAAGTTTCTCCAAAAATCTATGAGAACTAAACAATTCCAACGACAGCATCGGTGTCATTAGTGAATTAAAATAAATATTTTAATTCTTATAGAATCTAAAATTTACAACGCAATAGACGCCAATAACATAACGTTCAACCAAAAAAGAATTCCTTTCAGACTAAAAATATAAACTAAATATCATATATATGATTTATTGCTTTATCTTTGTTATCTGTTGAAGCCTTCCAACCTTTCTTTTACTTTTTGTACGTTTGGTATCATATAAAAATGAAAGAAAAGGATTGAAAATCAACGGAGGATTTCTTACAGAATGGAATACAAATTAAACATCAAATTACTAACAAGTGGATGTTTTTGTTTTTATTAGTCACCAAAGCTTGGACCATGTATTCTTATACATATTTTTTCAAAGATATATTTTTGAAAATTCCTTCTGTTATTGTTTCAGACTAATAATTATTGCCTGGGTATAACCTGAGTAAAATGTAGCATGACAACATTCATGCAATGATACATTATAAAATAATATATGTCCAAGTGATGTATTTCTATTGCCAAAAAAAAAAAGAATCGGATAAACCTATTTATTCTGATAGTCACTTTTTAATGGAAAGAAAATGGATTATTATCAATTTCAGAAAGAATTTTCCGAGTTCGGAGAATACACAAAAAAAATTTCATAAAAATTTAAAATGATATAGACAAGAAAATATGTAACCCCAATGATTTTCTATGTTATTTTCTTTTTTCAATTCTTAAGTAACTTAAACATTTTGAGATATATATTATGGAAAGCTGAAAGTTTACTAGCTGTCTTCCACTGATTTTCTCGTGATCTATATTGTTCACTCTCATATGTTCCCCTATTGGCTGGACGATTTCTTTTTTTCAACAATGAAAACAACATTTCAGATGGAACTCCATTTTTTCTTCCACCTTCTCCTTTTGAAATGGGATCTCAACAATTCTTCAGGGCTTTGAGGTTAATGATTTAAATTTCTATAAAGATCCTTGAAGTTAATAATCTTAGGTTCCTACGGGACGAATTCATTTTGTTCATTCTTGTTCGAATCGCCTCTGCTTTCAGACATCTTTGTGTTCGGGAGAATTTTCTTTTTATAACGCTAAGGTCAAATTAAATATCACTATTACGAATTATACTTACATGTCGCCTTAATCGTATATTTTAATGTAAATAAAAATTATTTAAAATCATACATTCTACGTTCTTAATTATCCAATTCAGTGCGCAACTCATCATTAAACATAACACACTAGATAATGAATATTAATGATAATTAAATAGTAATTAAACTTTCTAAATATCTTATAAAGAAATGAAATAATAAAAAATATAAATGAGGTAAAATTAAAATTTATAGTAAATTTATTATATAAATATATAGGTATTTCTATTGTCAAATCTACTATTAATCAAATGTTAATGCTACTGTTAAATTAGTGTAATACCATTCATTAAATAAATTACTTATCGCAATTATTTATTGTTACATTGGTTTGTACCAATGTGATAAAAATAACTTTATTAAATATAGGATTCTCAATTTGTGACATGCATTCACTTGGAGGTAAGCATCTTCAAAGAAAAAGTTTCTTTGGAAATACAGGGTGATCAGTTTCAAAGAGTACCCGTTTGCTTTTTGATTTATCCACATTTATAATATATGTAACAAAACTTTCAGCATCCTTACTTATTTAATATGTCCATACTTAATGTGCGGGTATCGTTTTTTTTTTTTTTTTTTAAATGCGAAAACTCGTTTTTTAAACATAAATTCGTGTGAATATCGTAAGTAATTTTTAACCCAATTCTGCGCAAATTATTTGAGCAAGTCGTCTGCTTCTTTTAATGTTTTTTTTCGTTTTATTTTTGAAAGCTCATTTCGTAAGATTATGAATGCCAACAATAAAAATCGTCTGCATGAACAATTTATTTGATTTGAACGATTTCAGAAGTGTATATGGACATAATTCAAACTTTTATTGCTTCACTGGAGATACAGGACGGTTACTGCTAGTTTCAGCAAGTCGGAACCATTCCATACACATCAAACCTAACAATAAAAATGCTTAAGAAATTATTTGATGGCCCTTCCAATTTCGATAGGCCTCTCGCCACCACCAGATGTCCCCCTGGTTAGTTTTTCTCAAAGACAGGGTTTTCCACAGAAGTCTTGCAAATATAGATGAAAGAAAACAAATCATAGCTGAAGAAATCTGGTCAATAACACCAATAGTGTTGCGAAGTGTGTCAAAAAACTTGATCCGACGTGTTCATGCTTGCATTCAAAATGGTGGCGAACATTTTCAACAATTACTGTAAGGAATGATATTGTAAAAAATTTGAATTAAATTATGTTTTTCAAATATAAAATTATTACAGGATTAAGTAACATTGTGCGTTTCTATTTCTCTTTTACCTCGCAAATAAAGTTGTAACAGTCCAACAGTTTTGAAAATAAAATGTCTCCCATACATAAACAAGATTCAAACAATTATACTTCAGTGTTAGAATAGTTGCCAC
>BMAW01042940.1:0-10785 GCA_019974015.1 Nephila pilipes | reverse complement strand
TTTACGCGTTACCAACTTCATAAAATCCAACCTACAAAATCGAACTTCTTCCGGTGGACTGTTCCTCGACGTGCAGAAGGCATTCGACCGCATCTGGCACGATGGAATTGTTTTCCGACTTATAAACCTCAAATTCCTTGATTACCTTATTCGAATCATCCATAGTTACATTACCAATAGAACCTTTCAAGTCAAACTGCACCCAAACCTTTCCAATATCCACAAAATTTCCGCAGGTACTCCGCAAGGAAGTATTTTATCCGCAATATTATTCCAAATCTACATCTTTGACTTCCCCACCTCTCCCCACGTTGAAATTTGTCTCTCCGCGGATGACGCTGCAATCCTTACGAGCAACAAAATTATCGCTGAAATTTGCTTCATCCTGCAAGATTACATCGACATCCTCGAAGACTGGCGCTCCCTCTGGAGAATTGCCATCAACGTGGACAAGTCAAATGCCGTTCTCTTCACTAAAGGAAAAGCTCATTTCCCCCCCACCAATTAACTTCTTTGACAGTTACATTGAATGGACCGACAATGCCATGTATCTTGGCCTTCACCTAGACAGTAAACTTACTTACCGTGATCACATAAAACTCATCTCTGAAAAAGCCTCTAAAAATTTTTACGCTCTGCAACCACTCCTTGGCAAGAAATCCAAACTCTTTCTCCATAAGACTCTTGTCTACAAAACTTTTATACTTCCAACTATTAATTATCCATGCCAAATCTGGCGCTCCACTGCAACTTCCAACCATCTTAAAATTCAGCGTACACAAAACTCTTCCTCCGATCAATCGCACAAGCCCCCAGCTATATGGCAATGCGATACCTCCACAAAGAACTCCAAATTCCATCCATTGCAAAAATCATCTCTAATTTATCTGCCACTTTTTACAATACTATTCAAAATCATTATATTAATACAATCAACTCCCAACAAAATTTCCTAAATCAAACAAACCACCTTGCTCAACTTGTTTCCACACTTGCAGCTCCCCTTTAAACAAGGATAGAACTCACTTGGCTTCTATCTGGCTTCAACACCTACCCCTTTTTTCTTCCCGACCTACTTTCAAAACGTTTCTTTCTCCTCTGCACTGCAGAAACTAACCGTTTCCTCCCAACTGATCAATCAGTTGTTTTGCTCCCTACGTCACTCCCTTTCGCGCAGGGAAACACCTGCCTTTTCTCCCTTCTCTCCCCACCTCTCTTCTCCTACGCATCTTTCCTCCTTCTTTATAACTCAATCAATTCTACCTGGATCCTTTTTTCTAGTCCTGTTCCCATTCTCATGCAACTTTAGACGAAGCAAAAGCGGCTGTTTAGCCGTCGGATCTACAAGTTACGTAGAATACTCGAAGTCAAGGTGAAAAATAGGCAATCGGTAACGTTCCTCAGTGATTCGAATTATTAAACCAGTGAAAGTTACTGAATATGTCTTGAAATATGGGACAAATAGTTTCCATATCATTTTTTTAAAAAAAATTCCTCAGCTAAAACATTCGGTTCGACAATCTGTACTTCCGTTTTTGTATGCGTAAAATGATAGATTTCAAAGCATCGTCTTAAAATATTAAAGGGTGTCATTTGCCAAGCCGTAACTGAACAACGTCATATACTTAAACATAAAACATAATTTAATAAATATGATTTGTAATAGTATGCAATAATCATTCAGAATAATAAAAAAAAACAAACTGGAACACTCTTTTGGATTAAAAAACTATTCTTACTTGCGTGTACCGCTTGATTTCCTCTAATGATGAAAAGCTTTAATTAATAACTATGACCATCTCTTCAGAGAGACAGTCAATTTTTTTAACCTTAAATATCCGAAGGACCTATTTTAATAGAACAGTATTTCTTATATAAAAAGAATAAGTAATAAAACAGAAAGTGGTGTTTACTATTGAATCTCATGGTTAAGACTTCTTGTTTTTAATTTTAGGTCTCATACCTTAACAAGTATATTGTAGTATTATTGAAAAACTGGAATACATTTAATAACCATTACCGTCACTATACAGCGACAGCGTATTGTTCTTGCATTCGGAAATGTTAAACAATCTTAACAATTTTTTTCTATATATATAAAACTATATACCAATTTAAAAAAGTGGTGTTACATATTAAATCTTATATTTCTCATATTTTGATTTTAAATTTACCTCATAAAACTGATAATTTTTTGTAAGGATCCTTCTTTGAGGCAAGGTAATTTGATTTACGTGCGTATTGTACAATTACTAGTCATTACAATTAATACATCCTGTGATAGAAAGCTCTTGATCGTCCTACATTTTTACATTTTTTTTGGTAATTTATTTAAAAAAAAAGCTTTCACTAAATCATTGTACAAATAGGAATACGAAACGAAGAAATATGTATAATTTTGGGGCAAGTCTTAAAAGAAAAAACCTTTTTTGAAAAAACTTAATTACTACATTCGCTGAAAGAATAGAATGCTTGGATACATAGAGGCGCTGCAGTAGCAACGTGTGACAAGAAAATTCGCTTTCCGAAAACGATTACTTTGTCATCTATGAAAGTTAACAAGCTGTATCAGTCAGAAAATATATATTTCACAGAACAAAATCTGTTCATGTGAAAGAAATATAGATAGTAATAAATATCGCATCGACGAATACCACATTTTACACATAAAGCGTATAACGTAATAAAGAAGCACGCAATGTATTCACAAAGATTTGCTCATTCGTTACAGAACAATAGAACAGAAAAGGCAAAATATTCCTTAAATGTATCTTAAATTTGAATGATGCAGGTTCTAATAATATCCAATTTATTGTATTGAGGGAATAAACAAAATCCTTCGTACCAATAACAAAAGAGTATTGTGTGACGACATCTAACGGATTGACAGAACCTCGAAAAAAATGCATTACTTGAACTGCACGTGAGATTCTAGGAATATCTAAAACGATCGTATTCCTGTGCACTAATATTTTCATTTTGTTTCATGCGTTAAAGTGCTTTGTCCCAAAACATTTTCGATTTTATACCAAGGGAAATGGCAAATAAAGCTCCAAGGACTCATACCTAGTAATCATTAAATGCTGATTGAAAGCAGTTTTTGATAGAGAGCGCTGTTCGAGTAGAATTTTGGTCAGAGATGCTCCAGACACGATTCTTATAAAAATTGTTTTGTTTTAATGTTTTGTAGTTCTATGAGAAATGTTTTAACACAACATTGATCCAACACCGATGCTTTGATTACTTTTCAATACATTTTGGTACAAGCCGCCGACATAACGTAATTGAAATTATCGATCATTGTCGAAAAGGATTCTTATCAAGTGAACTGTTTAGGGAAACCAAATTATATCCGGATAGAAAAATGTGCGAACACCTTTTGTAATTGAAAAAGAAACGAACTCTGTCATGTTCTATGTTGACAAAATTAATTTGTACAATTGCATGAACAATCGACAGAGAACTTGTTGATGAATTTGATGTATTTTTGAAACTATTAGGTGTAAAGGAGAGTTAGTTGAATTCCTTAAATAAATAAATTGAACTGAACTGAAAGGATTTCTTAAGACATGGAAGCTTCAGAAGTAATTAAACACAAGATGATATTCTAGAAATAAATTTTTTTTCCAAAATTAAGAAAAAAGGGCCCTTGTCTATTATAGCGGCAACAATCAAATTATGATTACGCCAAGTCGTCGCCAAACACGGGAGGCCTACCTTTTGAAATAATCTACTTGGCGATATTTCTTAATCGCATGGTGATTAATCATCGGTTGCCGCTATAATAGACAAGTGCCAAAAAAAAGTGTCCTTTTATATTTAAGTTGATGTAGTTATCCAAATTTTCATTACATGATTCTGATAATTTTCAAAAATTTAGTTTAATTAATCCCTGTATATTATAAATGTGAGAAATTACTATAAATTATACAGTATGTAAATTTGTAATCTTAAAAAATTTTAGTAATACCCCAACGAGCTAGACGAATGGTAATTTTATTTCGATCACAGCTCCCTAAATGGATAGTCAACCAATAGAATAACTCAATGTTCTTCAATACCTTATCCACAATTTCAATATTTACGGTTTTCACCTGTTTAATTTAATGTTTTTATTTTCTTTTTTAAGAGGCTTTGTCTTAGTTTTAAATGTCTGATTTAACTTTATATTCCTTCCCAACAAACAGACCAATGCAACTCATTTTAAACATCAGATCCGAGATCAAAGTGAAAGAGGTCTAAAACCTTCAATAACCACCCAACCTTATATACGTTTCGAAGATCGGAGGTTTATCTACGGACTTCTGGAGAAGATCGCGATTCCCATACTTTGAATCAGACACTGAGAACACCCTCATGATGAACGAAAATGAATCGAACGTCTCATCATCTATGAATTCTTTCTCAATCACCCTAGAAGCACTTTTAAGTTCTCCTTGTTCAAATAATAAATCGAAATCGAACATGGAGATCAATATGGATTAAAATTTGAAAATCTTTGATTTACTCTGTTGAATCGAATGGTTTTAAATAGGAGACTCGTGTATCCTTTTCTGATGCGCGTTAAATCTGTCAGGGGTCAATGTCCCACGTGATGTGGTGTGTAAGTTAGGAGAAGGGGTCGACTGCTAAGACTTCGCTCTCGTCTCAAAATTACTGTTCCATCGCAAATAGCTCTCGTGTTGCTTCTAATAGACATTAAAAGAACAAATCAATCAATCTACATCGACGACGTCTTGACAGGTGACGATAGTCTAATAAGAGGACATTCAACAATATCTCATACCTTTATATGAGTATGCGATAGAAAAAGGATCAACAACAACTCTTACGTTTGTTAGGTAGATGAAAAATAGAGCTTCACAAATGGTCAGCTAATAAATCTGGGTAGATCATTGAACAAGATTTTGGTGGATTCAGGGGGAAAATTGGATCTGGTAGTAAAATAATACATTTTAAAAATTTTTTTATTGAGTTGAACCCGTCACAATATCTTCGCTCCCCCCCGTGCTAGAGTAGAACTATTACAGTTTCAATGTAAATCAATGGTTTAATAGTTTTTACATTTATTTATATCATGGTAAGCATTTAAAATAGTGGTGACATCTTGTGTTCTGTATTCAATTTTAAAATAGTTATAAATTTACATCATCAATGAATAAAATAAGTATTTTCAGAACAATAATTTTAGACCATGTGCTGAGGAAGTCTGTCCAAGTTTCTCGTATTCATTATTTTTATTTTTGTGAATAAGTGTTTTTGAGCTGCAGGATGTAGTTTAGAAATCCTGAGTGATTCTTTAAAGATGTCACCAACGTTGAGAAGGAGGTTCACGACTTTTGAGAGATCTTAGTCGCCCTCTTCAGTTACAACTTGGTTTGTCTTTCGGCAAAATTCTGAAGAATGATACTGCATTGACGTTTCACTTCTGAGTGTTTATTCGATGAAAATGCATTTTAACTCAACCACTTGGCGCCATTTCAAAAATCGCCAGACTTTGCGATTTTTTTTTCAGTGGAGCGTTAATTCCGCGAAGCGGAAAAAGTGAAAATAATATAATTTTTAAATTACCTATTTTTCCAGTGAATTCTAAGAAAATTCCGTAAATGTCGAAAGAAATCCCAATTGTTTGAAAGCACTGACGCTTTCAACAGGAATTATTCCTCTTTTGGTTGCAGTTCAATCACTACAGGATTTTCTTTTTAATTATAACTCATTCATAAACTCATTTTCCTAACCAAAATCTCGAAATTCAATGAACGTAAACAAAATTCTATTTATGTTGGCAGATCAAATAACAAAATTCCTCCTTTCATTCTACAACGATAATAATATTCTTCACAATTCGTTCCATTGCTTTAAAAGAATTGCGTGGCCTCACACTATCATGCACATTAAAAGAAATCTCTCTCTGTTTCGAGAGAATATTCCGATCATCAAACTCATTCAAACACCTAACAAACAAAATCTAATTACTCAAAGAGCATCAAACTGTTATAATCGTATGAACAAAATATCTATTTTGTCAAAACATAACGACTTTCGTCAAAACATAAAACTGTATATCCGATTTTTGCGTTTCTCATATGATATATTAAAATATTATTGCATATTTCATAGTTTTTGTTGTTGGTATAAATTTCACATTGAATGTAAGTTTCAAAGATCTGCGGTATGTCACGTAAGTAAACAAGTTTTTGTGGTGACGCTTGAAGCGCCACCTATGAGTGTACAAGTGCTTTATTGGTATCTTTTTCTGAACTGATTATTTCTGAAGATTTCTCTAAATATACAAGAAAATTATTTTGCTACTTTTTAAACGATTTATAAAATGTCGAAATTTAATAATTTAAAACCGTAAATTTCATATAGATATTTACAGATGCCATGTAATTTCCACATATCACATTTCAATACGAAAGTAGTTTATATTTGATTTGCTTTTACCTTGCAGCAACTAAAATCTTGACCAATACTGGGGTGCTCGTCACTGCAATGGTGTTCAGGAAATTCAGTCTTCTTTCTTTTTCTACTTCCCTCCTCCTCCAGGAAAGGTGTTCTAAAGTACTCAAATTATGCTATTCTCACACAGTCAATCGTGTAACAATTTTTAATTCATATTTTCATTACCACTTTATTTAAAATATTTTTTTACATTATTATAAATATGGCATAAGAACACAATGAAAAGATAAGTTAAGCATCATCGGGCGCGGTCAGTACTTGAATAGAGGATTATGAAGAAGAACGACCATTCTACAACCATAGTCTTATGAGTTGCATTTCAAGCTAGCTTTTTTTATACTATCTCTGATTGATTCTAATTTCCTAAGCAGCACATTTAAGTGCTTTTTTTTGCGAGGGGAATTTATCCCATCCTCATTGATACGACTTGCTTACGACCATGGAATCGGACCTGGAATCCCTCCCTGACCAAGATATGAGCTCTCACTCAAGTTCCTCACGTGCCTCCACTCCCACGCAACCTGAGAACTTCTACTCAACATGCCAGAAGAAAAAACTCATCGAATTGGAACTAAAAACGTACACGGATTCAATTGACCATACGCAAATCCTAATCAAGAACCTGGAACGACAAGGACTCCAAAACCACCCAATTTATACCAACAACTGCAAAATGATTCAAGGACTTATTCATCAAAGGGAACTTCTCACCGGTGAGTACGCTTCTTTAGCGCCTTGCGATGCTGCAGGTTGCCCAGCGCACCACACACCTCCCTCCTCACCCACCCGTAGCACTACTAAAAGAAAAACTGACTCCGACGGATTTACCACACCCCCAAAAAACAAAACAAAAAGACAATTAAATTTAACCACAACTATTAACCTGCCATTACAAACCCAAAATAAGTTCGCTGGCCTCACAATTTCGGTAATTGAAAAAAAATTTACCAACAAACCAACCATCTACCTCTCACATTCATGCACCCACTGTTAAAAATCACACTCAAAATACTATCACTCCTAAAAACTTACCACCACCAATAATGTTAAAAATACATAAAAACTACAGGAACCAATTAAAAGAACTCACATCAGCCGTACCTAAACTCAGGACCAGGTTGTCAGGAGAGTATATACTCTACACATATACAACTCTACACAGACACGCCCGAAGAATACCGGAAATTAGCAAAGACTCTTGAATATACCAACTACCAATACTACGTGATCCAACCAAAAGATATTAGGCCTTTAAAAATTGTTTTAAAAGGACTCCCAAGGGATACTCCCACCACAGATATTGAGGAAGAACTCACGGAATTGGGCTTCACATACACAAAAGTGAACCAACTTATAAACCGCCGCACAAAATTGCCACTTCCGGTCTTCATGGTGACCCTGCCCAGAAACGATAAAAACCAGAAAATTTATGAACTCACAAACATTTGTTACATGTCTATCTCTGTAGACGAATATAAATCAAACCAAGTGACGCAGTGCTTTAACTGCAATCATTTTCATCATTCATCACAAAACTGCCATATGGAACCGAGATGTATCAAATGCTCCGGAACACACACCACCAGAGAATGCGAAATCCAGGGCAAGATAGAAGATATTAAATGTATCAACTGCAACACCTTAGGCCATGCTGCTTCCTACGGAGGCTGTAAAGCCTTCCCAAAACCACCAAAAGGCTCCGAATCCAAAAACTTCTCAAGCAAAATAAGAGAAAATTTCTCATACGCTAATGCTCTCTCATCCAATCAACAGATGGCGCCACCCCAGGAAGTCCTTCCCACAAGAAAAACGGAAAAAACCAGAACCAGCAGAAAACGGACAGACAATAATCCTATCTCTGCCCTACTAACAGCCATAGAACAACTAAAAGAATTAGCGGAAATATTCTCCCTGATACCTGGTCTACTCACTCTACTTCCAAAAATAAGAAATGCCAAATCAAACGAAAACAAAAAATTTGCTATACTAGAAGCCATCATGCAAAACAATCTCGATGATTAATAGCCCTAACTTAAATTTTAACCCCCTGGGTCTCAGGATATGTTCATGGAACGCTAATGGCGTTAAATCCAAAATAGTAGAGCTTAGGGAATTTATCTCCAAATACTCACCAGACCTCGTTTTAATCCAAGAAACGCACCTAAAAATTAACCAAAATATCTTTATTCCAAATTATACCATCTATAGAAACGATCGTATCACTGAGGCAGCTGCTTCCGGTGGAACCATGATACTCATCAAAAGAAGTCTTAGATATCACTACCTGCCAACCACACCGCACCAATGGGTCGAATCCACATCCATAGCCCTCACTCCACCAAATCAAGATCCAATCACCATTACCTCTATCTATGTTCCCCCCAGCACTAACCCACACCTTTTCACTATAGACTTGGAAAACATTTTACAAACAAATAGTAATTGCATCATATTTGGGGACTTTAATGCTCACCATCAAAACTGGAATTGTCACAGAAACAGCACTCGTGGTAACCAACTCAACCACTTAGCAAATAAATTAGACCTCAAAATTCTTTTTTCTCCTACACCCACCCGCTTTGGCCATAACTCCCAATCTACAATAGACATAGCCCTTATTAGGGAATTTCACCACCCCCACAACATTACCTCTATCCCTGAACTCAGCTCTGATCACAACCCTGTTTTACTTGAATTCACATACAACATACCATATGAATTAAATAATAGATCCACTTACACATGTTGGTCAGCTTTCACATCTCACCTACACAACACCACTAATTTTTTAAATATAGCAGACATTAACAACACACAACAACTTCAGAAGTCAACGTCAACGTGAACGAAACCAACATAAATACACTGACTAACAACATTATTAATTCTCACAAACATGCCTCTAAACCAGTTAAACACACAAATAAATCCTTTACTCCCACGCACATTAAAGACCTCATTAAAACCGAAAATAACCTTCGAAAACAATACCAAAGATCCCTCAATCCTAGCATTAAAACACAAATTAATAGATTGCAAAATAAAATTAAAAGAGAAGTTCATAAATTTTCACAAAAAACATGGAATCTTAAACTTGAAAACTTAAACACGCAAGACAACTCACTATGGAATATTACTAAATTTTTTAAAAATAAAAGATCTACAATCCCCACCCTAAATACACAACACGGCACTGCAATTACAAACGAACAAAAAACAGAAACACTTGCTGAACAACTCGAACAAAATTTCCAAAATAATCCATCCACAGATCCCGACTTTGATAACAACGTTTCACTCACGATTCAAAATTTCCTCTCTTCCCCTCCCCCTCACGAACACACCACACCCACCACCCCACAGGATATCATCGATTTTATTAAAAAACAAAAAAGCCCCCGGCAAAGACATCGTCACTAATAAAATGCTTAAAAACCTACCACTCAAAATTATTTTCCTTCTCACTATCATCATTAATAAAATTCTTTTCTATAACCACTTCCCTCAAAACTGGAAAATAGCTATAATCTTTCCCATCTTAAAACCAGGTAAAAATGCACATCTTCCCGACAGCTATCGACCCATATCTCTCCTCTCCACCCTAGGAAAACTCACAGAATCTATCATTCTTGAAAAACTTAAATACTTTCTAACAACTAACAATCTTAACAACCCTAATCAATTTGGTTTCACCCCCCAACTCTCCACCCTCCACCCCCTCCTCAAACTAACAGAAATTATCTCCTCAGGTTTTACACAAAAAAAATCCACCGGAGTGGTCTTCCTGGACATTGCTAAAGCATTTGACAGAGTCTGGCTTAAAGGATTAACTTATAAAATGATAAATGACAATTTTCCTCCCCCCCTCATTCTTCTCATCCACTCCTACTGCAACGAACGTTTCTTCCAGGTCAGAATTAATGAATCCCTTTCCACCCCTCGTAAAATAAACTCAGGAGTAGCTCAAGGAAGTTTAATCGGACCATTTTTATTCAATTATTACCTAAATGATATTCCAAATTACTCACTCACAACTTTAAATATGTATGCAGATGATACGGCCATAGTCGCAAAATTTAAAAACCCCAAAACAGTAACTTTCGCCTTAAATAAACACCTTGAACTACTCCAAAATTACTTTAATAAATGGAAAATTAAAATTAACGTTGAAAAATCCAAAGCAGTTATTTTTACTAAAAGGAGAACAAACCCCCCACCTCCCACCTTCTTCCAAAAACAAATCCCTTGGGATACCTCCGCTAAATATTTAGGCTTAACATTCGACAAACATCTGACCTGGAAAAAACACATTCTAAACAC
>BMAW01042938.1:0-21223 GCA_019974015.1 Nephila pilipes | reverse complement strand
TGATATTACTTCGTTCAGTTACGTATTGCTGATATTCGAAACGTCATTAAGAAAAGTGCTTTGCGTTAACATCGTTGCTAACAACTACAAAGAGGCCCAAATATTTGTACGGCTGTAAAAATTCATTTGCAGAAAATTGATTTGAAAAATTGCTTCAGTAACAACTGATGATTCTCCAAGTATAATTGTTAGTAAGAAATGGTTTTATAGTTTATTTCAAGCTGACGTAGGACGATTCTTGGATCCCACTTGCAGCCCTTCACCAACAAGCCTCATTGTACTAAAATTAGTTTAACATCTCTTTATAATGTAATGTAGTAGTCAAAATAGTATAATCTCATTTCGTCGCAGGCTTTAAAGTAGAAAGTTTGAAGCTCTGTTAAATGAAGTCACCTCGGTGTCAATGACTACTGATTTATAATTATATTCACTGTGGTTGAGTCAGGATCATACTTCAAAATATTTGTTGATTACTTGAAGAAATCAGACTGTTTCTGCCAGGGAGAAATTGAATAATACTACAGTTGTATGTTATGTGGCAAAATCGATGTTTTTCAGGTGTGCTAACGTTTCAATGGATGAACCACAAACTGAGGCACAAATAAAATAATTATCGTCATGATAGATCCTCATTCACACTTTTGAAGCTAAATGTTTTCCACACACAGGAACGATATTATTACAAGAAACTACAAGTATTTTCTAAACTTGAAAAATATATCAACGATAGATACTCGAGATAAACCAGGTGAAGAATCAGTCTGAAGAATTTATTTCTGCTGATTCTTCCAATCAATAAATTTTCAGAGATTTTCTCAGTTTAAAGAATTATCAGAGTACTCAGAGTTTATTACAAGTATGACTTCCTTTGATAAACTGTAATAATTCGTTAGTTGGAAATTGAGGAACTGGAAATGCAATGATTGATTTCAGTCTAGTTCTATTTAAAATTATAATTGAAACAAGGAAATAGTTGGAATTAATTGAAACAGAAGATTGACAAGCAATATAAGTAAAATGCCAAACAAAATTTTATGTATGGAGTCGTTGACACATTTCACTGTTTGAAGAAACTGATTCGATGCTATTTTAACTATATTTCATTTACCTATGCCAGCGAATCCATTATTTCAGAGATGAATAGCATTACAGTTTGAAACCGTTTGACAGATGACTCAGTTCAGCTCCTCAGTACACAACATTCTGCTAAAAATAGCACCTTACAACCCTAATATGGATTATTTGTCATCTAACAGAACAGAAGTCACACTTATGTTACTTTAATTTAAAATACGCATAACTGATACATTTGCAAAATGTATTTTTATAGTAAATAAAAGTTTTGGTGATGGATATTATTATTTTCCCAATAATCCACGAAGTCAAAATTCTTTGACGTCATGTCTATGAACTCACAAAACAATTTTAAATGACACATTGATACATGGAACGGAATCCTCTAGGGCACGGGTATCAAACTACTTATGACCATTTGAGGGCCACATTTCAAAAGGAAATTTGCTGGGCCTCACACCACAATATTTTTCAACAAACTAGGTAAAAGTTAACTCTATGTAGTTTATTAAAATGAATTAACCTCTTTTATAATAATTATTTTATATTTGATTTAGATATGTATTGGTACATAATTTTATTTTAATTTGTAAAAGTAGTTTAATTTTATTTGGATTTCATAAAATAGAAAAATTCAATTAATAGAGATGGATGAATTTGCTTTTGTTGCAAACAAATCGATATCAGGTTCTTAGTGCCAATTCTTACTGCATTTTAAGATGTTTATATTAATCTTTGTCCCTATTTTTGTTTTCTGTAATGCTTCAGTCTTTAAATAATTGTTCACAAATATACTTCTTCAAAGCTGAAGACATAAATAAAGTATGATTGTGAAAATTAGGATACTTTTCGTGGGTAGATAGTCTCCTATAAAATCAGTAAAGAAACATTCCCAAGTTTTCTTTCAGTTGAAAGTGACTTTGCAGTTCAATGCAAAACATTTGAAGATTGAGATTATTTTTAATTATTTCTAGAGGAGGCTGAAAATTCGTTGAAATACTATGATATTTTATAAAATCTTGAAATCTATTTCAAGCTCTTAGATAAATCAAAGTAGTTGCAGCATATTTTCAACTCACAGGGTTCATATGCAGCCAAAGTACTAAATTATATCAAATCTTCCCTTTATTTGATTGCTAAAATTTCAACTTTCTTTTAAACGCTGTTCCGGAACATATTAATAATGAAGACTGAAATTTCCTATAAGTCTCAAATGTAAATGATTTAAATGTTCTGTTAAGTCAAACAAAGTTAAGTAGAAGATCCTTCATAGTTTTGGAATAATATTCCATGTAATCTTTTAATTTTGTTATCTTTTACACATCACAGATTTCTTGATTATATTCCATTTCCCATTTTCGTGCATGATGTAGTTATTTCTTATAATGTTTGCCTGCACCTTGATATTACAACATAGAATTACTTTAAACATTAAAACAAAAAGCGTTTGCGAGTCTATGTTTTCCACATTTGTTGTAAGTGTTAAAAGAAAGTTATCGTCTAGTCATGTCAGCATACTTTTATTAAGTTAATGCCATCTAAGAGTAAAAACTTATATTAGATATAAAAATTTGCATGGAATAACAAATATAAATTACAAAGTTTTAAAACTATTTCAACAAAGCATAGAAATTGTTATAAATAAAACACTAGACATTGCTTAGGACTGACTTTAAATTTAGTAGCAATGATAAGAAACTATTTCTCGAATTTATAATGTATTAAAATCTGAAAGGAAATTTTAATTCTATTTCTTATATTATTATGCGTATGATTTAAAATTACACTATTAAAAATAAGTTTTAAGTATTTATTTAGATAAATTGAATTTCATTGCAGGAACAAAATGTGAATTAATTTCAGTGTGACCATAAAATCAAAAATAATTTATAAAATTTTGTGATTTAAATGATTTAAAATCAAAATATTTTACTTTGTATGAGTTAATACTCATTATTTTGACATGGTTGTGATTTTGAAATAATTATGATGTATCTAGTAATCGTCATTTAATATTTGCATTGATAACAAAAATTGAATAAATGATGTGAAACAGTTTAGATCAAAGCAACAAAGGTTTTCTGGATTAAAATATTACATTGTTTTATGCATAGAATTCGATCAGGAAGTAGAAGACTCATGGATACAATGCAACATAACACTCGTTTAGGTACAAAGCTACTTCTGGGGATTAACTTAAAATTGTTTATCTTTTCAGCTCAGTGATATAATTAATAGTTAAATTTCATTAAATACTTATTATATATTCAAATTGTGAGCATCTGAATCAGAAAGCATTACCGATGGTGTAGATGATTAGTGACCATTCTAATATTAAATGCAAGTGCAAAAACTGCGAAAGTATTATCCATGTGTGATCACAATAAATAGACCTTGAAAATGTCAAATTTACATGTTAACACAGTTTGATAATTTTTGTTTTAATATAAGTGATAGTTATGAAATAATTTTTAATAATTAAATAAAGGTGAAACTTAAAATCTAAGCGTCAGATTTTAATACATTTTGTGCGAGTATTGAAAATGCAATACAAAATTCGTTTGATTTTCATACATTTTTATTATACAGTCTCTATGACTATTTGGATTATGTTTAAGAATAATTTATAATAATTTAAATTTTTATTGAATCAAGTCAGAAAACCTTTATCATTGTGTCTATATTTTATATTCTGGGGCATTTCAGTTATTCACTTAAGAATTTTTAAAAATATAGTTATAAGAAGGGATTTATTTTTATTTTATACATGCGGAAAAAGTGTTTTCAATATACTCATCAACAGCATTTTTAAATGTGCAAGAACTTCAGTGGTGCAATGCAGAAGAAACATTGTAATAATAAATTTACTGGTATTAGCTGATATAATTAATATTTGTAACATTAGAAATTATTGTTTGTTAAACAATGTAAAGAAACCAGTCTTACTTTGTAGTTGAAATCATTTTACTGTTTGGGATTTGAGTGTTTAGTTTTAATCAAGGTTTTATACTTTGATACTACTAACTCATAAACTACAAAGTGTCTTTCGACTATGGCAATTCTTTTATTTTCGATGTGCTCCGCATTCTTCACCTTCAACTTTGTTTTCAGGTGTGCTGCGTCTTTTCGATACTTTACTCATTAGTGGTTGTTGAAATTCTTAAATACTTCACATTGAAGCCACAGGCCTCATCCAGAGCTGAACCTTTAAACAGCTTACTGACAATGGAAGCAATGGTGCTCCTGTTGTTGATCAGTTATGATTATAGAAGTCTGCCAAGCTTTGGACATCAGTGCCAACTTTATTTTCCTCTAAAGACAAAATAAGATTTTATCAGAAACTCCATCGAAATATATCAGGAAGACTAACAAAACTACCCATATTTACTTTCTTTTCATGTTTAAAATGTTCCAGAACTTGACTTGAAAGAAAGCTGAGATCTTCCTTCAAACCTTGGAAGGCCAAATTTTGTTGTAAAAATATTCTTTCATTACTCTCGTGTAATTTTTACGTCTATCAGGCTTTGAATCTCAATGTGTACAACTGGAAGATTCTAAAATAATCACAAAGATGCAGTAAGAAATAGGGTGAGCAAAAGGAAAAATTGTTCAGTTATGACCTTCAACTGTAAACGATAAGAGTATATTCACATCTAAAGTTTAAAACTCCATACCCTCTTCAAACCGGCTATTTACTATTCTATTGGATCATTATACTTCTGTTTTTGATTACAAAGACTGATCACCTGTTATCGCCTTCTCTAGACAAAAATTAATTTCATCTATAGATAACTTCTTGGTTATGAAAGACAGTCATCATAGTAATGACTCTTCCAAAACATTTTAAGCTCATGACTGTTGGTTAAGTGCTCTTTTCTCGTATTTACAAACTTGAACAATCTTTCTGCAAAACCAAGAATAGATTAAATTTTAAGAATAACCATACTTGATTATAAAAATATTATTGCATGTTGGATTAACGCAATGTTTAGATTTAATTGGTGCATTTTCAGAAATTTTCACTTCTTTTGAAATTGTGAGTAAATTCAACAATCCTTCTAATTCAACTTAATCATACTTCTAATTCAACAATCATTCTTCCTTGTTTCTTGAAAACAAATCTCTGATCTGGAAAATAAATGTAGTGTAACTTTAGATTAAAAAGAAAAACCTCACATTAGCAACATGACACAGTGAAACTACACCCGGTGGTTTCATTATTTTATCTTCTTCTCTCTGATTAAATAGCCATGAATTAGTCATAGTTTAACATCTATACTCTGGTTATATAACTTCATCTGACTTATGCTGTTCTAGTCTCAGACACTGATTCTATAAGCAGAACTACTAGAAAATCAAAATGTATACTCAGATAAATTTGTAATGGACGCTGGTGCATGTGCTTAAAACCATTATCAACCCTCCCATTAAATGCTTCTATTAATTAATGCTTTAATTAATTAAAGATCTCCATCAAATTCTTGAATAGATTTGAACCTCTTCAATAAAACCCTTCAGAATATTGAAAAATATACCATCCAGGAAGAAACCTCAACTCCTGACCGCGAAATTCTACATGATCAAATTTAATTTTTCAACTTAAAACTCTTTAAAACCAAATAAGTATCAAATCATCACCCTCTCCTGCTTATAGGAACCATTCCTGTCAGCCAATCCGATTGAACACTTTTACCTAGACGGAACGAGCACATCACTGCTTTCAAAATTATTTTGTAAATAATTTCAAAATTTAACAATTGTATATACTAAGAAATTAAATCATTTCTATCTTTACACGAAATTAACTTTGTTTTAAAACTATCCTTATTATTATTTTTAATTTTAATTTTCATCCATTGCTCCGTTTTAACATTTAATGTAACATAACTAGCAAATTCTCTAATAATTTAAACTCTTACATCTGGCAAGTGTATGTCCAATGTTCTCACCAATATATTTTCAGGCACATGGGAAGGTGAAAGCCGGAAATGGTTTAGAGCCCCGAAAATGTTACTGCTGCAAAGTAATATAGGAAAAACTTACAGCTGCACGTGTTCATATGGTCGATGAACAAGAGATGCGAGATTATTTGGTTCGTAGTCAATGTCGTTTCAGTGCTGTAGTGCGTCGTTATTCCACATAAAATACTCGTTAAAAGAAACATGGTCTGGACTATGGGCCAATATACAATTTGATTTATCTAATAGCAATCTATAAAAGAACACATTCTGAATGAAATTCGACTAAGCTATTTTAAAAATCTCTTATATACATTTTATTATGAGATAATTAAATTTTATTTTATTCTTATTTTATGATTATTTGCAATTCTACAAATGCTTTAATGCCTTAAAGAAAAATCTGACAAGTAGTAACAAGTATGTTAAAATTCAATAAAATTAATGGAT
This sequence comes from Nephila pilipes, assembly GCA_019974015.1. NCBI lineage: Eukaryota > Metazoa > Arthropoda > Arachnida > Araneae > Nephilidae > Nephila > Nephila pilipes. Next base: position 14,741 of record BMAW01042938.1, on the reverse strand, counting down.
TAATGCTAACACTTTAAATTAGTGAAAACATAGTTATTTTTAAGAAATTCATTTTGAGTTTTCCTTCGTCAGAAATTTTCAAGCATTTCAACATTTCTATCATGACGAATATTGTGTTGAAACGTTTGAATTTTTCATAGTAAATGGTAGCAGAAGAATACATAAATTGTTTTATATCTTTGTGTGAATATATTTATTACTGTATTGCTTTATCTAACAAAGGTGGATTGTGATTTAAATACAAAATTCTTGCTTCAGTGATTAACATACAAGATTTAATTGTAAAATACTTTAAGGGCCGGGTGATTAAATAGGTGTAAGGTTATTAATTCCGCAGCCATTGAGTGTGAATGAGTGAGTTCGAATCCTGTTTCCAGCAGAACCCACAATACTCGATTAACAAATGGACTTTGAATTTCAGATGAGATGTAAAGGAAAAATAAGTTTAAATTGCTAAAGTCTTCTATATTCAACACTTCAATCTGATCAAGCGTTTCAAAAGTTTCAAATTATAAAATGAGATAACAAAATTTGTCTTCTTTAAATAAATGGTTTGAAAATGCATTAATTCTCTATACAAGTTGGTAAGTTTCATGTTCCTATAAAAACAGACGATGAAATTATTTATCCTACTCAATGAGTCTGACGACAAATTATTAAATTAAGCATCCAATAAATAGTATTTTCTTTAAAACGTTCTCCATTTCAAAGAAAAATCTTTTAACATTAAAACATTTTAAAGAATGTAATTTGATTTTAATATAATGTATTGAGGATTTTGATGTTGGAATTCAATTTAAAATAGAATAAACCAATAATATTTCAGGATCTTGAAAAGTTTATATAACCTTGAAATTCAGTGAAGAATATTTCGCCACAATATAAACAATGTGTTTATTTCCTCCAGTTCTAAAATGTCGAGTTTGTGATTAGGTATTTGCAAGGAGATTTTATTGCACTTACATATTCGAAAGAAATCTGCAGCTGGATCCCACCCAGAATTTTCTTGGAACTTACGAACTTGCTTTGTCTGGAGAGCGACTGCAGAGACGGTTTCGACTCTTCAAAATAATGATTTCGATCTTGGAAAATACTTTCCTTTGTTTTGGTGGGATCAACAAGAGATGTAATTTATTACTGAGCTGCTCAAACCAGATGAAACTATCGAGGAGATCCTTTCGACTGCAATTGATAATTGAGCAAACCCTAATTAACAACAGTCGATGTACGACGGTGATTGAACAAAGGTAGTTGTCACATGATAGCAGCTCGGCCTCATCTTGTAAAACCGAAAACTTACTTGATAAGCTTAAAATGGGAGAACTTTTCCACTCGCCCTTATTCCCAGAGCCTCCTTCCGACAATCACTTATTCCATTCGATAGCATCGCCTGGCTCAGAAAAATTTCCATTCTTGTGAGTTCGAAAATGGGTCGATTCTTGGATTCATTCAAGATATATCGTTTTCCACCGTGGAATTCATATACTGTTAGAAGGATGAGAAAAGTAGTAAATAATGAAGGGTAACATTACAGTTACATATGTTCTTACCACATGCATTAAAAAAAAGGAATTATTTTCAAGAAATAACAACAAAATACTATTCAAAGTCCTAATATTATTTTAAAAAAAATCGCTACAAAAACACAGAACGTTTTAGGAATTAACGCTTTAAAAATGCAAAAAATATTTCCTAAATTAATTCTGATGATTTAAATAAAATACAGTATTCAAAGATCACAAATTAAAAATTAAAATTTTATTTCAACGAGATAAACAATTTTACATTTAAATACAAAGTTCCAATTCGAAATTATATAAAAGTTTCCAATGACCGTAAGAATATACTATAATCTCTTAATTTGTTTCTTGTGTGCATTTATATACTAAAAAGTGTTATTAAAAATCAACGTTTCTGGAAGATGCATAATAAAGGATTGCTTATCTCTCGGAACGAGCTCGTTATGTAAAAAATAATTTCAATTGAAAGTTATGATAAATGATTTGTTAGCTCTTACTCAAATACATCGCACAATGAAGTCTATTTGAGGAGGGGGAATGACGAATTCTAAGGAAAATTCCTATTAAAAAGTTTATTTTACTTACATGACTGCGACAATGAGCACGAAGATTGTTTTTCGAAGCAAACGATTTATTACACAAGTCACACTTAAAGGTGTTGTCTCTAGTATGAGTACGAAGTTGTCTAACTAGGATATCTTTTCGGCTATATCTTCCCCCACAGAAGTCACATCTGTAGGGTGTCTCACTACTATGAATGCGAAGAGGTCGATTTAAGTCTTTTATTTGTTTAAATTCTTTCTTTCTTTGTTTAAATTTGAACCTCTGGTAATTTATCTAAATCAAACCATCTGCAGTTTCTATTTATAAGAAATTATAAATAAATGCTAAATAAAATGTGTAATTACATATGCCACATTGTGAATGATATTGAAAGTTTTTAAATGGTGGATAATTTTTTTAAAATTTAGAAATTGATTAACGGAGAAAAGTTTACAATCGCAAACACAAAATTCCTTAAAAGTGTGAAGAAACAAATCGTCATAGTAGACACAAGTAGGGTTTTCATTCAGCTACGCAATTTAATGTTTATTTGAATCGAATTAGATGATATGGATCCTCTCTCTCTCTCTCCGAACACTCAAAAGACATCTGTTTAATTTTATTATGTTGAATATTTTCGCATTTGAATTTTTCCATATAAGGCTCAGAAAAAAATGGACTGGATTCGTATGAAAATGGCTGTGGATTATTATTTCATAATGAATGTTCACAGTACGATAAGTAAAATGTTGTAAATGTGGATCCATTATAGGGGAAATGTTTTTTAAATAATATCGATTGAATACCGTTTTCTACAATTTAGACTTACGATATTTTTGAAGAGAACTATACTAGTTACGTATTTGAACTTCGTACCTTTTGGGTCTTAAAATTTCAAATTGAAGAATTTATTATCTAGACATCAAAAAGATTTTAAACTAATTTTTCTCCTTACATATTTATTTTAATTTAAATAGCTCTTTGGTTTTTAGTATTTATCTCGATGTATATTGCAGTTTCAAAATTTCTCAAATATAGTTTGAAAATTTAAACTAAAATTTTAGTTTCGAAAATACAAAATTATATTTTAGGCATATGGTTATAACAATAACTATAGCTGTAGCATATGTTATAGTGTTTGGTTACGGTTTCCATAGATTCTTCTAATATTTTATCAGTAATCATCCAGGCCTTGCATTTAAATTCTGTATTAAAATTTTCAAATCTTACTCAAGTGTTCCGTTTTGAATGTATTTTTAAAATTCATAGAAAACTATTCCGTATTCCATGGGTTCAAAGACAAACCAATGGACACCGAGATATGTAGTTTCGTTCATAAAATGCCTTATTAGAAATGCTGTTTAGGAACCATCACAATCCAGAGCTGAAAATGTCGAGTAGAAGGGAAGTCGAATACGAAATATAATCTCAACTACATAATTACCAATTTGATATTAAGAACTTAATTATCTAAGGAATTATATTAGTATTAAAATCTGGAACAATTGGATAATAATAGGATCCTACAGAATCCTATTATCCGGTTTATAGTTAATTTACTCGTAAATCGAAACAGCAGGAAGATGAATATATATATATATATATATATATATATATACCAAGAAAGGAAGCATTTCGCTTCAGTTCGTACTTCCTTGCAATAGTTTTCTAGAATAAATATAGCTCGCAGGACTTTTATCGACGAGGGTCGAATGTCAACATTGTAAATTAGATGCGGCAAGGGAATATATTTATGGCGCAAGAGCCTATTCTAGTTCTTGCGCCATTAAGAGGAAACGAGTATCCTTTCCTCTTAAATGATTTCTTTATTGTCCTGCATTTACTACTACATCGACTCAATTTAAGGATGTATCTCAAATTGAAACATTAATATATGTTCCGTTTAGATTTAATAAATATCATGTAATTCAACCACATCAAGGCATTAATGTTAATAACTGATTCAATACCATGTTTGGACCGGTCACTTGGCAAGCGGGTTAAACCAGTTTCTCAAATTTTGATGTTTTATTAAGGTGTCAACTCAATGCCTTCATGTTTGAATTCAATCTGATGTGGGTTTAATTCAAAGAACCCAGTCTCTGTGGAATTTTCACTTTAATTATCCAGTATCTTGGAAAATGTACAACATATACTTGACAGAAGCTTCTAGGACTGTATTGATTTAGTAGTGACAAATTTGTGGCTTTACTGTAAACCTTAATATAAATTAGATTCATTTTACAATTTTTCAGCATTTCTCGTTTCAGCATTTCCTTTTACACTACTTATTATCTAAAAATAATAATATTATGTATCAGTTGAGTATGTGCAGAAGTTATGTTTACTTTAACAATTTAATGATTACTGTTCCAATAATTTTGTAATAGCAACCTAAGATATTTCCAGTAATTTAACTGAACACTTCACAGCCTTAAAGTATATGATTTTTCAGGTGGATGAAAAATCAAGAATACTGAGTATCGTTTATAATTTTTCGAACTTATATTTATTTTTACCTCTATGGCTACAATTTGCCCAAAGGTCGATTTTTTTTTAAAAAAAAAGCAAATGCAAATACACAAATAAAATTTATAGGGGTTCTGTCATTTGATAGTGCAAAAATGCCAAACGAGGCAATATTTTTATTACATATTTTCCCTTAAGTGTCACATCTATAGGACATTTACCCATGATTAAGGAGAAGATAATACCAGAGGTTTTCGTTTTGAGGAATACATTTCGAAACCATGTTGCACGGGTAGGGCTTCTCACCACTATCAGTGAGAAGAAGTCTAGCAGGGTATAGATTTAAAGAAACTTTTTCGTACACATGTATCACTTGTAATGTTTCTTTTTAGAATGTAAGAAAAATTGTCTTTCGAAGTTATACCTAAGATTTTGAGAAAATTAATTGGCTTAGAATTCACTACTGTATTCATTCTAAAAGGTATAAAAACCACTGTGTTCAGGGTCAGATAGAGATATCCAGCATTTAACCTCTCAATAAAGACCGTAATATTATATTCAGACAAAATGATTTTTCAGGTCAAAGAAAAATCAAAAATACTCAAAATTATACATCGTTTTTTGATCATTTAATTTTTTTTAGTCTCAAAAATACTTTGTAGTATTCTTATTTATGTAAAAATATGTATGAATTATATATTACATAGATATTATGACACTTCAATAGCAAACATTTACAGTGGGATAGTTATTTATTCCTGTTTACGTCTCATTTACATTATGGATTTCCTAGAGTCGAATATTTATCATCTTATCAATGTTTTATATTAATCTTAACAACTCTGGATAAAGCTTATAAAATTTAAAAACAACAAGGCCAATAAATTTTCTTTCATTGTGTGTTAGACAAAATCAAGCGGTATAAGTAATGCACTCTAATAATCATGAAAGCTTAGAAATTAATTTTTTGAATATTTATTTCGTTGATAATTATATGTTACTACGGTTGAACAAAATTGGCTGAAAAATTAAAGATTTTCTCTCGTCCACATTTTACTTAGAATAATTGCTTGCGTTGCATTTTAAGCTTTCCATAAATGTTTTTGGCCTTATGGAAATTAGAATAAGTCTAGTTTACCTCAGTTAAAAAATGTTTCTACTACAAATATAAATATATTTTTTAATTAAGAAATCAAACTTTGTGTAAAAAGAAGCACATTAAAAAAATATTAAAATTTACTTCCAAAAATTCTCACTTAAAAGAAAACATTTATACTACTATATTATTACTTCGAAAATCTCATCTACATACCTTTCTAATCACAAAGTACATGGTTTAATTTTACGGGATACGTATTGTAGTGTTCGCATCCCCTCTCAGTGACGGTTTAAGTCCTCCGCTACACGGAGTTGGCAGTACCGTCCGCGAGGAGGGAGATAAAAGAACATTTTGCGGATTCAGTTGAAGGTCTTCGTTGTATGAGAACAGTTAAGTAGGCTACCCTGGGAGTGCTACAAACCTGTTTTAAAAACTAAATTAAGATTTATTAAGTTTTAAAAGTCGTCACTCAGTGCTCTATGTATTCGAACCACAACCAAACATTACACGTAAAATATTAGAAATTTTATAAGGAATAGAATGGCAATCTATATGCTAAAAATAGGCACGACGTGAAAAGTATATTGAATGATCATTTTATTAAAAATCAAAAAGTAATCCCGTAAAAAAGAATAATCACCTACTCACTAAATAACAGTAAATAGCGTTTTAACCTAAAATATTAACATTTTATTAAAAAGAAATAAAAACAGTACACACAATGTTATTTTGGTATCTAAGATACTAGATAAAACATGCAAAAAATTTAGTTAAAAAAATATGAAATTTTACTCAAAGATATTTCAAAATGCATCCAGAAAAATAAAGTTTCAGTAAGGTGTATTGTTATTCACGGTTTTCATCTTTTCAATATTTCCATTTCGCAAGAAAGTCGGTCTTTTGTTGTTTATTTCCTAAGAGAGAGAGAGTTCTGAAATATACACTTAATTTTCCTTCAACAATAAATTTTCTTGCAGCTTAGTAACCTCAAGAATCTCACTGTTTCAAAGAAATATACCATAAAGATAAGGACATTTAAAACAGTTTGCTTCCAATTACATAAGTATCACAAATCGAAACCATTTCTAGTCGCAATCATCGCAGCAATTTATTTTCTCATCCTTATTCTTTAAATAAGGTTTCTTCAAAAGTGCTTTCATAATAATATCCTTGTTAGATTTGTTGTGCATACCTGAGTATTTGTAACTTATTTAAATGAGTGATTTGAAAAATATTTCTCAAACAGAACAAAAACTCCCTCTCACGAAATACAATTTTAAGAATTCTTTCCAATATGGATTTTTAGATGTGCATTAAGGCTGTCTTTTCTATTAAATTCTTTTCCACAATATTCACAATGGTATGGTCTTTCGCCAGTGTGGATGAGAAAATGTCTATCAAGTTTATGTTTCTGAGCAAATCCTCTCCCACACAAATCACACTGGAATTTCCTTTCGCCAGAGTGAATGACAAGATGTCTGTTGAGTTTACTTTTCGAAACAAATCCTCTCCGGCATCGGTTACAAAAGAAAGGTTTCAGGCCTGTGTGTATGCGAAGATGTTCTTACAAATTGCGTCTGCTTGTAAATTCTTTCGAACACAAATAACATTTAAAGATATTTTCTTTGGTATGCAAGCGACGGTGAGCATTTAGATTTCCTTGAGGAGAATAACGTTTGTCGCACAAATCACATTGAAATAGTTTCTCATCAGTACGCGTAACAACATGTCTATCGCTGGTAGATGCCGTTTCCTTTTGCTCAAAAGTACCTAATTTTTGATTTTCCGGTACTTGACACTCGACACTCGAATATTCCGAACTTTCTATAGATTCTTCACAATCATTGCTATTCATCCTTCTATCTAAGAAATTTATGGTTCTTTCATCCACTGCACTGATGGCATGATACGATCTACTGCTGTGACCTTCGTTTGTGTTTGTCTTCATTTTGCATCCGTTGCCTCGAAGAGACTTTTTAAAATGTTCAATTCTTCTTTTGCACATTTCTTCCAAATGGTGTAAAGCACCTTGGGCTGATTTACCGTCAGCGTTTTTTCCTTCACTCACTTCACCTCTTTCGTGGGCGCTACATAAGTGTTGATAGAGCTGCATAAAGTTAGCACATATTTCTCCGCAATATTTACAAGTTCTACATTCCATGAATAATTACTAGTTTCTTCTCAAAGCAATAGGTTTTCAAACTCCGAATTTATATCCGAAAAAAGTTACTTCCAATTCTTTCAGAACAGCGGGTTCAACTGTGCGAGAAATTCGAAGCAAAAGAAATATATTGCTTTTCGACGATTACAGTTAAAAAAATGTTTCTTTCCATTTCAAATTAATAATTAAGATCGAAATAAAAATAAAATTAGTTTTCAACTTGTATCTAAATGTTCTTTAGACTAGATCCTAATTTTTTAAGTAACAAGCATCAATCTCACGTTCAATCTGGTATCGCACTTAGCGTGTTTTGTGTAAGCCCTGAAAATTCAGTGACTCTGGTTGCGATTTTAAATTTATTAACACACTAAATTCAATCGGACCTTTAATTGTCGTTGCCGTTTAATGTTTTATTTGTACGAGATTTCATAATGATCTTTGTTTCATATTCGAATGTCATAATATTTTCATCTAAAAGCGAATTAAGGAATTATCTTGGTAAAAGTGACGCAATTTATGCATTTGAAGATATAACAATTAGGAAACCAGAAAAGTATATTCCATTTCCAATGTTTACACGTAATTTAAATTAAGTTATGAAAATTCGTTTTCAACATACGTTGTTATTGACGAATTTAATGTCCCATGAGTGTTTAGGACAGTTTTTTTCCTCAAGGTCACATAGAGTCCTAGAATCTCATTTGAATCTTTTTTTTTTTTATGTTAAATTGCCATAGATCTATCTTTAAGAGCTATTGAAAGCTCTTGCGTTATTATTAAGTATTTATTTTTTTCATAATTTATTTTCAATAATTTATTAAATTGTAGAAGCTCTAGAGATTTAAATTTCAGCGATTTATTCCTGAAATTTTCCAAACGCTTTTGTATTAGGACATATTTCTATGTATTCGAGACAAAAGTATCAGAATCAGTTTCATGACTGTCAACGACTCTCTGATCATCGGGTAATATCTTTTTAAAAAAATAAAAATAATTTTTAACAATTATCATTGTTCGTATAAACCATTTATCATGAAACGCTATGGTATTTGACGTGCTAAATCTCGTTCTGCTCTAGATCAGAGATTTAAGGTGTAGAAAAACATGTATGTGTGAATATCCTGATTGGTGTGTAATATCAGACCTGAAAATATTATGCAAGAAGCTCTATTCTTTGCAAAAAAATTTCCGAAGTGTTTACATATTATTTATTAAAGAAAAATAGGTCTCTAGACTTTTGGTAACTTGGTGTTGCCAAATTTGTTTGAGCTAATTACAGTTGGTTTTCTAATTAAGACGCTTTTGCATAACAGGTCAAACAGACAAAATTAGAAACAGTAAAATAGGGTGTAACACTTGTAAATAGAATATATACTTTTAATAGAAACCATGTTATAGTAAATATTTATGAAGAAATGTGATAAAAATAAATGTTACTTTGTCTAGCATATTACTGCCCCTTTGTCTCATACAGCTAAGATTTTAAAAAAATAAGCTTTTTATGAATGGTAGTCCTGAAGGTAAACTTGTAATACTGGTATTCGGGTCCAGTCTATATTGCTGGACAAAATGTGATTTCTTATATGATTTCTTGTTTTATTATTCACTTCTCAAATGGTCATGATCCCTTCGTTTTATATTTCAAACGTGTACATTTGAAAAATACAAATTTATGTTCCTGTGGCTTTGTTGTAGATGCTGACCACTTTGTTTTCTCTTGCCTTCTAACAAGAGTTTTCATTCAAAATGTTCTGTTGTTCAAGCTAATCATATTTGGCTTAAGTCTAGGAAAATCCTGATTTTCATTTCATGCTTAATCCTGTATTCTTCTATTTCGTAAAATTACCCTATAAATTTCATAAATGTTTCAAAATGTGGTAAATTTTCTTAATTTTCAAATTTCAATATTGTGTGCTAAGAATTGTATGCCTTATACATATGTGTATAGTTTGTATAGCGCTTCCTTTCTCAATCTCTTAATTTTAGTTATTGTGTGTACTACTTCAACCAAAACTGTCTCCGGCAGACTGACTTCGGGTGAGAATCATAGTATCAATATCCTTTATTAACAGGTAATCGTTACGTCAGTGGAAATTTAAATTGTCATGCATTCAAAAAAATTTGGGAACGAAAAATGAAAAGAGAAAAATTGGAAGTATTCTAACTAGGACGTCACAAACAAGTTGTTAATTTTTATTTTTAATATTATTATTATTTTTTTTTATTTTCATTTTTTTTTATTCAATTGTTGCTCTTTATTGCTATAAGAAATTGTAAAAAGAAATGCCTATGCCATTAAATGCTGAGATTCTGTCCCGGAAAGCCGATCCGGGGCTTTAAGGGCTAAAGGTGTCCCTTGTATTCCGTCAACAGACCTCGTGTTGCTTCTGATATTCCATTAATAAAACCATTTAACCAATATCTTGCATGATTTTTTTTTTATAGTTGAAGTAGAAAATTATAACTTCATTAAATTAGAATATTAATTTCAAGTTACAAATTTTCTCAGAACAATTTAGATTTTTAAATAAACCTTTATTTAATTGCTTGGATAATTTCCTAATGTCCAATTAAAATACAAAAAAATTTAATTTAAAAAAAATATCCATTGCTTTCATTTTTTAAACAAACATAATAAGAAACATAATTTTGGTAAAAAAAATTACAATACATATTTTACGTATTCAAATAAAAACGTTTAAAAATGTAAGTAAACACACAAATATCAAAAGTATTAAATGCTTTTGGACAGTTATAAATATCTTTTCCGGAAGCAGAAATTTTTTTTTTTCAAAATATTCTTTTAAATGGCCTTCAAAATTCTATTGTTTTGAATAAATATCCCTATCGAAATTATTTTGTATGATAGAAAAGTTTCTCTTAAATGTTTTTTATATGCATAAATGCGATCCGACCTGAGCACGTATCACACTCTTCTGATTTTGAATTTAATTCAAGCAAGTACTATTTTTATTTTCTTCATGTTAATAATTTTTTTATCGGTACTTTTGGAGACTGGTTCGATCTGGTGGCATGATTGTGATTGTTTATTAATGCCGCAAATCGAAGCAACTCAAGGGTTTTGCTGACGGACATCATAATTTGGAGTCTTGGTGACAAGGATGACACCTGAAATTGCACTTCTTCTCTCTGCACATCCCCCTTTACATTTTCCAACCACGTAAACTGAAGGATATGAGAACTCGACCAGATGTAACGTGTATCAACAGTTTTGTAAGGCGGCTCTTTAGCGGCATCAGAACTCGAACCTACGACTCCACGAAATCAACGTCTCCCGCGAGCCCTATTTTCACTAGTATATATATATATATATATATATATATATATATATATATATATATATATATATAACCTATGGTACAGAAAATTTTTGAAATACTTCTGGTATCCAAAGAGAAAATGATGATAGCAGTCCATTTTTTCACCTTATGTTTTAATCGAAATTTTAAATTATAAGGAACAGAAATTGTTTTAAGTGGATGTTTAAATCTGATTGTTAAATTATATGAGAAAATACTTCAAGGAGTGCATTACATCTATTTTAAATTATTACAATGATTGTCATACGACACAACACATTTGTATTATGCATGCATAGCTTGAATTTTGTAATAAACAGCTATTTCAGTATCAAAAGAGCAATAAGATAGATATAGGCTCCGTTTTGAGGATAATAACAAAACCCTTTTTATTGTTGTATGCTTTCGTGTGTTAAATGCGTTGACTGTATTTGAAGTTCTAAGATTTCAAGTGTTACTACGGATGCCGAATGGTCATGATCGCCAGCTCTATAGGATGGTTGTTTTAGTGGAATCGTGAGTTCGTGACCTGATGCCACTTAAGTTTCATCCAAAAACATGGATGATGTCTCATAAATGTTTCAAGATTTCATGTTCTAATAAGGTGTGGAGGTTCGAGAGTGGAGTGTCAGCTCAAGTGTCTTATTCATCTCTAGATTCAGTTTCAGAATTACAAATCTCCCTGGTGTCGATCTCAACGCGATGCTAATAAATAATCAAACAAACAAACTGAGTTTTAATATTAATAATAGAACGACAAACACGAATCACTTTCTTACTTTATCTTTCAAGGGCTGCTGAAAAGAATGATTCTCGAGTTCATTGTGTTCTAGAAAAACTTTCAAATAAACACTAAGCATTGTTCGTCTTTTGGAAAGAATAGCAATTAATCAATACATAATTTTACTGAGTACAGTTACTGTGCTGTAGTAACACAAGAGTGAAAGTAAGATTCTTCTATCGAACAAGTTCCGTGAAGGACTGAAATAACTTTATGAATAAGTTGGGCGACATAAAACAATGAACGTCGTTTTGAAAAATATAGTTTCATGAAGATAGAAAAGGTTTTGTGAGACTTTGACGTTGAGGACTTTGTTGTGATTATCTTTGTGAATGCTTCATATATTTACTACATTATTTAATTGTATTCCAATATGGGGACGAGTTACATTGATTTCTCTTCAGCGGCAAATTGATGCAAAAATTTATTTTGTAGTGAGATTCAAGCACATACGTCAAAAATATCTTTATTTGTCAGGCTCTGACAAAGTTGATTTCAACAAATGTTAATTTAAATCAAAAAAATATAATTATTTAATAACGAGAGATGTTCCGATTGAAAGTTTCGTAATTTTTTTGAAAAAGAACGTCGTACACCAGGGGAAACAGACAACAACGATAAGAATCTACACCCATTGCTAGTTCAACGACGTAAGAGGCATCAGAAGAGAAGGCAAATACGCATGCGCAGATCGGTGAAGAAAAGAGGGTAGCACCTGACCATCGTGTCCGAGACGTGATTAAAACGAGGTCTTCGACGGAAGAAAGTGCTGTTGTCTGATATGAAAAGGCACTGGGGTCCACTAATCCATGAACGCCTACAGACCATGTAGAGTGAACAATTCATATCCCTCAAATGGTTGGCCGCTGGTATTACATTTTCAGCGATCGAAGGCAAGGTGTGGAGGACTGAGATCGAAGTGGGTGTCCATCCACGTCTACGACTGGAAACAATACTGTTGGAATACATAACATGGTGTTAGCACATAGGCGCATAAGGATATCAGACGTGGTGTCCACTCTTCGTATTGGTCCTGCTTAGGCCATCAGAAACCATGTTGAGATCGTGGAAACCATACTTTCCAAGCTGTGTGATATTTCGTTATATCACAGGGCACCGAGGTTTACCCTATAAGTTTCTCAAAACTGATTGTATGCTAGTTCTCAATTGAGATTAAGCATAGTAGTTTCTCATTTGCGATTGTGTCGTAAAATAATGCATGGTGTACAGTTCATGATTACAGGGTTTATTTTTTTTATGCAATAATTTTTTCTTGCAAAAAAATGAAAAAATGTACTTTCGGAACACCCTCGTATATTTACAAAATTAAAGAGGATGTGATACATTCTCAAAGATCTGAAATGTTCTCGATTTTTATTGTGCTTTGTTCATCTTAATACAGCAAATTTTAAAAAATGACGTAAAAAAAGATGATTGCTTAAGTATATATTTTTGAGTATATAATATTGGAATATATATTTTTGCTTCTGCATACATTGATTAATTTTCCTTTCATTCAACATTTCCAGTGAGTATAATAATTTCAAATCAATTTCTATTTAATTTATTGAAAAAAAAAATCCTTTCCCAAATTTAAAAATCTTTCGAAATAGACAGAACCATTAATCTTCTTAAGAGCAGTGTAAGAAAATTATAGGGAAACAATTGTGGGTATTAAAGTAAGGTATGGAGGAAAAAATATTCGAGAAGCTCGATTAGACAGTCTGTTGCGGAGCGTTGACCATTTTTCGGTGGCTGCGATTGCCTAGTTATCCTGGTTGGCGATTTCCGTCGGGCCTTGTTTTCGTCCAGAAACGGATTCGAGTCCTGATACTTCTAAAGGCAAACCGTGTCGCGGTACTGATGCAGGCTAAATCTGTTCAAGATTCTAAATCCTACATATGGCGCGGTGTGGAAGTTTGAAGATTGAAGTTACGTTAGTTGTAGTCCTTTTTACTTCACTGATATTCAAAATTACGAGGTCCGTCGATAAATATTCTCGTGTTGCTGCTCAGTGCGACGTGGTTAAATAATCATACTCTCTACCGTCATCGGACTTTCATTTCCGCGACAGGGATGAAAATTTGGAGGTTCAGTATGCATACCAAGAAATACCTGATGCCATGAAATAATTATATTTAAAAATGTTTGAAAAATTTTAAGTTTAAATATATGTTATTTTAAAATATATGTGTATAATGTCATCAAAATGAGTTGCTCTTGCACTTCATTTATATATTTGCGTGGAGGAAGTTGTTTCAATAGAACAGGACATGAATATTCCTGTGGTTAATTTGTGTAACAAAAATATTGTCTCCTAACGAATCTTTGTGCACTTTTAGAGTACGCAGGCCTGACTGGTGTGAGACAGTGTTTGCTGTTTTTGAAAGGCAGTTTTTTAGGGCTCACATGCAAGTAAGAAGCTTATAAAAATAGCAAATGTGATAAGTAAATATCTTTGACCGCTACTATAAAAATGTTATCAATATCACGATAAAAAAAAAGTAAGAAATGTATTGTGATGAATATATATAGATTTTTTTTTGAGAAAAACATAATAATTTAATAATTCAGTCAAAAACTGTTTTTATGTAATTGAATGCAGATGGTAAACATTTCCTTTCATTTGTGTCATATTTTCTTAATCGTCCTCTTTAGCGCAATATTCGTCGTGCGTAATTTGTTGAAAATATATTTTTTTTCTGAATCTTGATCACTTTATTATTGAATCATTTCTTATCGAGACACAAACAGCCGATGAACAAGATTCTTCGAAATGGGGTTTTCTAAAAATAATTTTAATTGTACAAATAAACCGATGAAAATATTATACAAATATCTTGGTATA
>BMAW01042937.1:1446-12907 GCA_019974015.1 Nephila pilipes | reverse complement strand
GGATAACGTGTTGGCGGTGGATAACGAGAACACTTTCCGTTCCAATATAGACCACAAGGTTCGATAATATTCAGGTCTGGTGACTGTGGTAGCCGGGAGATGGGACAAATCCTCCTCGTGCTCAGAAAACCGGTCTGGACAATGTGAGCTGTGTTAACAGGGGCTTTTGTGGAAGGCCACCATCACCATCAGGGAACAAAGTTTGTACCATGGGATGAACTTGATCTGCCAAAATGTTCACATAAGTCTTGGCAGTCATGTGCTGACACAGGTATCAATGGGGCCAGCAGAGAACCACGATATGGCTGCCCAAACCATAACAGAACCCCGCCATGTTTCACTCTTGGCAACAAGCAGTCTATTATTATAGGCTTGAGATGGCGTTCTCCAGACGTAAACTCGGCCAGAAGTGGGAAACAATGTGAAGAAGACTCGTCAGACCATATTACACTTCCACTGCCCCTGAGTCCAGCCTTGACTTAAACACCACCTTTTCCTGTTACGGGCATTAGCATCACTGATGGTGGCTTCTCAATTGCAGCACGGCCAGAAATTCCCTGTTTATGAGCCCTTCTAATTGTTTGGTACTCTGGGTTCTGTAACACAACATTCATTTCAGCAGTAACTTTGTGTGGTCTTCTTATTTTTAGCAATACGTGGCGAACTTGCCACCGTTTTGCAGGAAGAATGGTATAATATTCCCTTGGCACACATACAGGAACTGTATTTATCCATTCCGAGAAGACTGCAAGCTGTTTTGGATGCCAACGGGTTTCCTACACCATATTAAGCAAAGAAACGTGTTTTTTAAAAGGTGTTTCCATATTTTTGTCCAACCCCTGTATATATATATATATAAACATTTTTTAATAATAAGAGTTATAAACAGATAAAAGATATACCACAAGGTAGACCAACAAGAAGTGATTTAGCCAACATTTAATTACCTTTTTTGAAGGTATTTTATATTATAATAGATTAAGAATGATTAGATGTATTGATGATATTATTTTCTTCCAAATTAATAATAATAAAAATTTAAAACCGTTCTCATCCTTTTATCTACTGAATTTAAATTTATCGAAAGAGAATATTTATATAACTAAAACGGAATATTTAGACATTCTTTTTAAAATTCGATCATAACATTTTTGTGTAATGTATTCTATAAAAAGGATATTTTATCCTCTGGGACTCATAATGTATCCTTATTTGGCAATTCGCTAAGCCTGAATACTTTTAGAAATATTATTTGTAACGAAATATTTTATTATATTAAAATTTTGACTGAAGTTCAAAATCTTTTTATAATTCTGGATAAATTAAAAAAAAAAAATTTGAAAGTAGAATAAAATTTAACTTTATTGAAAAAGTAATTTAAAATATAATACTTATAATTTTTAGTTATTTTTTCCTTTTTTATGTTTGTTTAAAATTTTATTAAAATTTTGGCACTTCAGTTCTTCTTTTTGGATATGGGTTTTTTCCTTTCATTTTGCATTTTATTTTTAAATCTTTTTTTCTCTTTTCTTCTACTTTGTAATTATTTTTTAAAGACTTTAAAATTCTTCTGAATTAATACTCTTCCAGTTTAAAATAAGGCATTGCTACTTACATTATTTTAGCGTAAGATTCCCGTTTTATTGTTGCTAGGAAATTAGTGTCTCTCATGTAAGTTTTTCAATCCTTTTCAGTTTGAATAATTAATTTTTGGATCAGTATTTTCCTCTTTAAATCGGTTAACGTTCTGAAACACACATACGCACGCACGCACACATACATACACACATATTTCTATATATATATATATATATATATATATATAACACATCGATCAATAACTCCCGAGACTAACCCAGAGATGGCGCTCGTAGTAAACCAGTAACCAGGTCTTTCTAGAGTACTAACCTTTGCTTGAAACGTGTCAAAATTTTAAGTCGATCGGACCAGGAAAAAGGTTTTTTGAAGTGAAGTGAAAAAGGTTTTTTCCAAGTGGGTGCCGCGATTGCTTTCGATGGAACAAAAACAGCAAGGAGTCGATGATTCAGAAAGCTGTTTGTAGCTATTTACTCGCAACAAAAAAGATTTCTTGCGGAAAAAAAAAAAAAAAAAAATTTGGAAAAGCGTTGGAACGATTGTATCACCCTAAAAGGTGATTAACAAAAGGTGTTATGTTGATGAATAAAAAAAGATTTGCAAAAAAAATGTTGTTTTCAATGTTAGACTCGGGAGTTATTGATCGATGTGTTATATATATGGTTTTACTTGTTTCCTTCAAATGCAATGGGGCCTTTTGCAATTTTTTTATTTGAATTTATGAAATGTCCGTATTTCTTTATAAAACTTTACTGTTGAGAATGCTGCGTCTGTAACACATTTTAAGAAGTTCCTCTGTCATAAGCTAGATTCGAAATTCACAAATGTATTTCATTTTCTCCTTGATTTTTTTTCCTCTTTTGTTTTCATTGCCTTTCATACATTGTTTTGTAAAACTAGATTTGAACTTTAGCAATTTGCCATTTTTGTCTGGTATTCTTTGTAATATTTCTTCTCTTTCTTAATTATTTTTTGAAATTTTTTTCTTCTTTTTCTAGATTTGTCTATAATTAAAATTTTACGTACGTTTGTAATATGTTTCTGAATCGATATTTTTATAACATTTACATATATTTAAATACATACTTCATTGTAATTTTCTTAGTATTGCTTAGAGATTTCATGTTCTGTTGTAATGGAAGAATAATTTGAAATTTCTTCATCCTTGTCTCTTTTATTCCCTTTGTTATTTTATGAGAATAAGTAGAAACCCGAACTTAATTAGTAATCGATCACTTTTAATGGAAACTAAATTGAGATAATTAAATTATTATGTACGTTTGAAAGTGCAAATTATTAAGGAGTAAAATATTCTTAACGCTTTTCTAAATATTTTTATATAAGGGTAAAACATTAATCATGAAAAATATCTTTTTTTGTAAGTTAAAAATTTATTTTTATACATTTTATTTATTTATTACAATATTTCTTAAAAAACAATTGTAATGAAATTTAAGACATTTTTTACAAGAATTATAAATCAACGCAAAATGTATATATCTCATGGTTTCTTAATTTTTTGCGTCCATTGTCTTGACAAAAATTATATTTATGTTGTTATTTCATTTATCTGCCATTTTTTGCTGAATATTTTTCAAGATTATGAGTTTTCTGGCTTTCAATGAATAAATGTTTGATTGATGATTTGAAATTTAACTGAGCGTTGATAAATGATTCTGCATACGACGAATAAGATTTATTGTAAGGTCGAACAGAAAATGTCCTTATTAATCTTGACAAATAAATCATAAGAATTCAGTCCTCAAAAATGTATTATGAATAGATAAAATGAACTTTTTTTGTATATTAGACACAATAGCAGAATAATAAATGTTAAGTTTACTGATATTCATTAATCACTCAAGAGTTTTAACATATAAAATACCAAATTTTACATTATTATTCAGTGAGTCAAATATGATTCAGTTTATATGCTAAGGAAGGATTTTTCAAATTATTTTTATAAATGCTCTCATCTTATATGCAATGAATTTGAAATGAGGAAAAATAAAACTAATGATTGAATTTTTTCCCGTAGTTTTTGTTTATATTCATTTCGATATTGATTTTTAATTTTTATAAGTATAATGTATACTTCAAGTGTATATCATAGCATAAGCTTATTTAAAATGTGTATTTTTTATAATGGACAGAGGAAGTTTCAGTTTATGCATTGTTTTTTGATGTAGCACAGCCAAACCTGTTATTTCATGCCATTATATTTGCAGACATTGAAATTGTAATTTAAACGCATTATTTTTTTAGAATGTTTATAATATTAAATTTATTTTCTCGTCATATGAATGATATTAAAATTCATAGCAGACCCATTTTAATTTTAGTGTTAATGTGTTCCATATAATTCAAAAAATGGTAATAACCTTTTGTTACTAATGCATTAAAATAAAAATTGTTCAAATTATAATATCAAAACGTAAAAGTAAATAAAAATATTTCATTGATCTTGTGAAATCTATTAAAGGTCATACATTTTATACTAAACTTTAGAATCAGAGTTTAAAACTATATCTTCACTTGGTGTATTGCATGAAATAAAAAAAAAATTAAGACTTAGACTTGCAAAATTTAGCATTGTATATATAAGAGTTAAATTAAGCTTTATTTAAAATAAAAGAATTTATTTTTTCAACTTTAAGCATGATTAATACATGAAATCTAGATAATCTGTTTTTATTTTCATTTCCATAGAAAAATAATTGTACAAAATTAACAATTCATATTCAATCAGGACAAATAAAGAAATCTCTCAGTCTCCAAACGTTTTTTTTTTTTTTTTTTTTTTTATTTTTGTAACTTGGTTAATAATTTTCTTTTCCAAAAATCTAATGCTATTGAACGATATTATCATCGCAAATTTTGATGTACGAGCAATCCTCAATAACATTTTGCAACTGGTGTTGATTTCGGCCTCAAAGGAACTGCAGACTGCATTTACATCGTTTCAATAAATATAAAATATTCAAACTGACACAGATCAATTTGTAATGCTCTTGTCTCTTTTTCTCTCTAGGACTTCGGTTTAAATAAATCTTTATTAATAGAATTCTAGTTAGAAAAAATTTGTAACTGAGTGATTTCTTCCTAATTATCCAAAAATCTAATTAGCACAAGTGGTAATCAATCGCACTGATTCGGTATTAAAGAGTTATGCGTTACTCTAAAAATTTATTGTATTCATTCTCTCAAAATTCTACATTTCAACAACCTCAAACAATAAAATAGGATGTTTGATGCCGAATATAGTTTCAAACAAAATAATATTCATGTTCTGAGAACCTTTCGAATACAATGGCATATAAGTAAACTGTTCGTAAGTATTTAATCCCAGGAATTGTAATGACATCTGTTGGTATATAACACTATTTCAGGCAATACATCTTTTATCATTTTCAAATAAACAATCGATTTAAAACTAGAATTTCAAAAGCATTTTGCCATCTTAAATTCATTACTAGTGTCAATATTACAACATTGAGATTTTTGGAAAATATCTATAGGAAGTTAACCATAAATATGTTACAACTAAATGTTTAAACTTGATGTTTAAACTTATGAATCAAGAAAGGAATTCATGAATGCAAATTTCAAATAAAATATATAAAAAAAAGTAGGTGACTTAAAAAATTTGCCTCATAGCTGTTCTTTCGAGTCAAAAATTTAATCTTAATTTTAATTAATTTAATTGTCCTCAGAAGATGCAGCTCAAAGTGTACACTTCACGAGCTTTTATAATCATGTAAAATTTATAAAAAGAAATATTTAAGTAAAATCATAGTATTAAGTATTCGGCCACCACTGTATATAGAGTTCAAATCCCAAGGCTAATAATTTTGAAAATTTATGAAATGGTTTTGTTTCCTATTTTTCGTTAACTTCCTAACATCTAACAGAACATTCTATACGTTTCTAGATGTAAGAGTAGTGATATCTTAATGTACTGTATATAACCATATATTCTCAATCTGTGGGAGTTCTTAACCAAGTATAACTTCTCATGACTTGTTAATAAACCACGTTATTTAGATATCTGTGACGTTTTCCATTCATGCTGCTTCACCATCTACCTTACAGTTTGGTGGAAGCGAGGGTAAGACGAATGCTCATCCTTAAGCCACGCACTGCGTTAAGAATATGTGAACGATTGCAAAATAACCTTCCTGACTTCGGGTTTTATATTCCACCTACAAAAATTCGGAGGAGAGCTTTTGCCTGACAAACATGTACTTTTTCCTGGATGTAACAAGCCAGAAAGGCTTTGAAGATAATGAAAAAATTCTGATATCTTAGGACCAACCTAATTGGAGCTAACCAGAAACATTGGTGGTAGTAGACAATGAAAGAAGAGAGCCGGAGAAGAACGTAAATGGCAGACACAAATGCCTGGTGAATGCACACAATGGTACATCCAAAGCGTGCTGAGACTTCGACAGGAAATGAATCCTCAAATGCCTGAGGAAGAAAAGGTATCCCACCTCATGAAGGTTATAGACTAGGATTTTTACACAGCATTCCTTATTAAAGGATTCACAACGGCTGAAGAATTTTTAAAATGTTATCGGTATCTAGAACAAATGAAAGAGAGATATTTTACGCGAAAAAATGGTATCGCTTTTCTTATGTCATCCCAATATCATTTGTAACTAAAGAAACGAATGTAGTCACTAAAATTTGGAAAATTTCCCAAGAGGTGCTCCAATGTACAACAAAACGGAACACCAAAATTCCATAAGCACCACTATAATCGATCGAAGCTACTGTCGGAGAAGTGGAGCAGATAGTTCTATCACCTCTCATGCAATCTGAAGAGAATGATTGTTTTCCCACGTCTCAGACACCAACCATTTTAATTCCCACTTTCACAAAGGCAGAGACCAATTATTGAACCTGAACCTTGAACAATTGATCTCTGGCAAATTGTGGACAACAAGCATGTTTGTTTTCATTGTGGATGACCAGAACATGTTGTTCGTTATTGTAGAAAGAGCCGAGCAATCATTTAAGTTTATCTACCTTAAAGACGAATTTTAATTTAGTTTAATTTTTATTAAGGTCGCACTAGAAGTAACACGAGGGCTATTGGCAACGGACGTCGTAATTTTGAACCTCGGTCAAGAAAATTGGATGACACCTGAACTGGCCTCCTCCCTCCTAACTTCCACACCACGCCAACTAGAGAACTTTGGGCCCCCTACAGATTTAACGTGCATCAGCCTCGGTTACACAGCGGGTCTTTAGTGGTCAAGGATTGAAACCGCGCATGAATAAAAACCGCCGACCATGAGTCCAAAACCATTACCATTGGGCTACTGTGGTCTGTAAACATACAAACGAAACACTACCAAACCAAGAACAAATTTGATGGACACCCAGTCGTTTTTAACTAAATATAACCAGGATTACTTTATAGTCGTTTCTAACTAGAACTACTTTACGGAGCCTTTTCGAGGACGATCCCTGACACTCCCCTTCGGATCACCTTTACTGTGTCGACGTTCCAGCTCTTTGCCCAGCCAATGCAATGATGGAAATTAGAAACCGTAACCTTCATAAGAAGGGAAGTAGGCGATGAAGAAAATCCTCTCCCCCTTGCGAATATATCCGGAAATAATTTTGAGGTCATTGTCGACAACCATCCAGGCAGTGCTTTAGAATAATTGCGTCTCTTCCTAAGTCCTAACAATACAAAATACTTCCCAGCAATACAAATCCATCTTTCGAAAACAATGTTCTCCTCCAAAAAAGGATCCTGCTAGAATTCGCTGCTGGAAATTATATCCACCCGCTAGGAAAACGAGTACTTCATGAAATTGAATCTAAAATAATTGTCTTAAATAGACTACTAAACATTGTTAATATTCTGAAGACAACTGAGAACTCTAATTTTATTCTACAAAGAGCATTTTAAATGGCCATCAATGAACAAATATCAAGTTAAGTAAAATTTCTTTTCTTTTATTTAAGTGCTCAAATTATGTTTCTGAAAATTTGATTTTGATTTTAATAATATAAAAATTTAAATTATACCCGGATGTTAAAGTGATGAACATAATTTAAATACACATGGAATTAATCAATCAAATAAACGCTGATCTTATAGAATTATGAATTCCGTCAAAAAGTAATTGTTGCTGGCGTATATTTCATTACAAATATTTTTTTTTAATTTTAAATCTTTAAAAATTGCTAAATGGTCAGATAGGGAAAGAAATCCGTTAAAACATTTTTCGTGCATTTTAAAATTTATATTTTTAATTTTATAAAAACCACACACATATCTCTAAAATAATGTTATACATTTGCTAAAAGCTTAAAATTTTAAAGACCCTCAAGAAACTGTCACTTTTCAAAATTGATCACTAGTGAGGATTGTAATATTTATGAAGTATTTTTACCGAGAAACACATATACACATACTTTCTTTGACATTGATAAATGATCGTAATGTCGGTAGAAAAGTTTACTAAATGTTGCTCAAGTTAATAATAATGATAGCCGTAACATTTTCTTACTAAAATACTCCATAAGAAGATGGACCTGTCTGCTTATGAAACTTGGAAATTTTTTCCGATGAAATCGTGTTTTGTATTTCGATCACAAAAAATAAAAAAATAATAAAAAAACTACATATAAAGTAGCTGAGCAACATAATAACGAAAAGGAAATTGTTATATGAATACATATATAAGAATGCAGTTAGAACTACTGTCATTAGTGTACAGCATACTACAGATATCTGAGTAAAAAGAACTTTCTGAATGAAGAAAACGTAGACAAATCATTACCAAAGCGAAAAAGATCACGAATTTAATGTTCAAGGCAATAAATTTTGGAAAGATGAAAATAGTAATGTCTGACACGGCCATGTCAAGTAAGTGATAAAAAAAAACATAGCTCAATTACTCCTTTTCACCAAAATAAATATCTTCGAAAAACATGAATTTCTCTCTCTACTGCTTTAGCCATCTTTGACAGCTCTCCAGTTTTTATATTTTAATGGGGTAATATTTCTCTCCAATCGGTAATCTTTTTAATGGCAGCTCCATTTCACTGAACAATTTACTTTCTGTTATTGGTTTCTCTCCGTAACTTGCCTACCATTTTTTCGAAAATGCTAAATATTTTGCAACAGGATGTTAAGGCCAAATCTTTGATTAAATTAAAAAACTTATTCAATACTTTAAGATATAGAAATTAGAGAGATTATTCATTGCGCCTCTAACTCCCATATTAACAATGATCAATTTTAAAATTTGGCGAGAACTTGGCAAGGAAATCCTATGATTCAGCTCAACATATCAATGTAACCAAATACTCGTAACTATTTGCACAAGGGTCGAGAGCAACCTACAACTTACTTATGGCTATTTTAATATATGTTAGTGTCTCTCGCTTAAAACGCATATTCGGAAACTTTCCTTTCATTCAATACAACATCAGATCTACCAATTTATTTTCTATTAGGATAATTTCTTAATGTGGAAGCTTACAATATACGTAATTATATATTGCACATTTTTTCAAAAGCACCAGTTTGTGGATTAAACATGTATCGTTTAGCCCTTTAGCGGAAAAATTATTTTTTTTCTCCTTCAGAGGAAACAATTCCTTCAGTAGGATTCAGTATTGATGCCAAAAATATCAACTATCGAACTCTAATTTATAGGATACCATGACTATTCTTAAGAGTTTTCACACATTTTTATCTAAAAGGATATATTTATCGAAAAGTTTAACATGAAGTTTTCATTGAATGCTTATCATTAAATTTAAATTTTCCCTTACGTATTATTCAATACTTTAACATGAAATTTAAATTTTCAAGCAATTTTTATTCAAAAGTTTAACATGAAATGTAAAATATTTCCCTTCAAATGCATCAATAACCTAAAACATACAAATGCAAAGAGCAATATTTTTTTGCAGTATTAAAAGTTATTGATAACCAAAGTTGCCATATTTATTTTTAGAATTGCTGTGGAAATGCAGAAAACTCTCTTTACAGAAAAATATTTTAATTAGCCAGGCATTTGAATAAAATATAAAATCTTCTAAAATTAACATGAAAACCGTAGTAACAATTGAATTAGCCGCTTCTTGCAAGTTGGAAGTGTTCTGAAACTCATGGGGATGATTGGTAATGCTTGGATTACTTGTGGCGCCACTCGCGATGATAGTAGGAACTCTATCTCCTGATTATTACAAGTTCCCTCTAGAAGTTTGAGAAAGGAGTTACTGCGCTATAAATTTAACATTAAATTAACAAGAAATTTTATGAAAGTAAAACGCATTTACTAACGTTTTGTTACGCAAAGTAAAAAAGAAAATTCAAATGAAGGTAAAACGTATTTACTAACATTTTGTTACGCAAAGTAAAAAAGAAAATTCAAATGAAGTTTTATTAAAAATAACCTTTTCTTTAACAGGTATACAAAAAGTTAGTAACAAAATTTTCATCGGCCCTAAAAGCGTACATTATTGAAGACAAGTGAAAAAAAAATTAAAATTTCGGTCAACAGCTTTATACATTATCGTAATATATTTCCTTTTCAGACAGGAGCTTATATCAGAAAGGAGACAATTTTATGAGCAGACATTTCTTAGCTAAGAGAGGAGTCAGATATATATTTTCAGGACGTGTTTGACAAAGAATGTCACATATCGGTCTAAAATTGAATACAAAAGATTTTAGACTCACGGTTGCGTATTTTATTAAAAGATCATCTTTATTCGCTGACATCGGACATTCTTATAACTCAATGACAAAGTTTGAAACGATACTGGGACTTTTAGACGGAAAGTGGGAAATGAGAAAGTATGTGGCTGTTTTGAAGATTTTAAAAATTATAAAAGGTCAAAGAATGATTTAGGCTAGCATTTTTTATCTCCAGAAGAGAGTAATAAAATTCAAGTATATGTTGTTTTAATCGAGTAATTAGATATTTATCAAAAATGTTCTTGCATGCAAAATATGTTGAACTATTAAACGGTGAATTTTGCAAAACATTTTAAGCATGATTTGATCACTGATATAAATTTTAATTTAGTGGAATTCATCTAATATTTCAAATGAAAGTTTTTTATTAGTTTAAAACATATTAGAACGAATAATTTGGTTCTTTCAAAAATCTTAAGAATCTTGATATATATATTTACACCGGTAAGGTATTTTTTAGTACATGAAAGTAACATCCTGACAATATTAATGTAAAAGCATGTCAGTTAATAAAGTTGACATGCTTTTGCATCTATTGAATATTAATATATAATAAAGTATATTAGTTAATTATTTAAATATTATAAATAACTAGAATCAATATAGATAATAGATAGGGATTCATGTTATAAAAATTCTAAAGTAGATGCATGTCCTAGAGTTATTTAAAATATTTATTTATATCAGAAAGTCAGAAGAAGTTAGAAACCATTGCAATGTAATGCACATAAAATCATTCAAGAAAATATATTTATTTTAAATTAAGTTTTTAAATACTTTATTTATTTATTCTGTCAATATTATCTATGAACTTAATTTAAATAAAATCAACAAGACAATAATGAATGAATCAGTATTCTATGCGTAATATAAATATGAATAAATCACTTAAAATATAGTTGTGGAAGCTAGAATTACAAAGGGATCCTATATGGATATTATACGTCTTCCTTTGCAATAATGCAATAATACATATAAATGTACTGTAACATTTAGATGAAGATATCCATTAAATTTTACAAATAAATGTACAATTGTTCATTAAACAATTAAAACAAATCCGAATACTGTACGAGAATCACAGTATATATATATATATATATATATATATATATATATATATATATATAT
>BMAW01042933.1:0-17743 GCA_019974015.1 Nephila pilipes | reverse complement strand
TCCAAAGACAGCGGGTATTGGAAAACTCAGACAGATGAGAAAAATGTTAACTGACAATTATGTTGTGAAATAAATATAGTTTTCAAGTAGTCTGCGTTTCTCTCTCTTTGCTGACTTTTGTAGTTTTTTACTGACATCCTTCGTATGTTATAACTATAGAAACGTATTTAAATTATTCGGAACGTTTTTACATCTAAAACTATGTTCCCAACATAGACTCCATTTCCTTATATTATGTAAAGATAGATGAAATACTAACTTTCTTATTACGTGTCATTGTGAATTCTTGAGTGTCACGTTAATTAAATGAGAGCTTTAGTTATAAATCTCAAACTGAAACCGCTGAATTTTGTTTGAATACAAAGGATAGATAATAGAAGATTTTTAAAAGTATGCATTTTTCATTTTTAACCTTTGAAGGTTATTTTTTTACCATCAGTTTAGCGTTACAAATGTGGAGAATATTTAAGAAACTTTTTACTGGCTGGAGGGCAAAAAAAGGCACGGATCATCTATTCATTCTCTTTACTCTGTCAGGTGCTTAGTTATGAAAGATATCAATAACAACGCATCATTAATAATTAATATTGTTATACACATTATGCCCGAGAATTGTGAGTAGCTGTGAGACCTAAATCAAAGAAATAAATTTATATCCATATTAGCTCTGAAGAAAAAAATCTATGCATTCCAAATAATACAGCAAACCTTTTTTGATTTACCCATTTGATTGATACTAAATTTGTGTAAATATTTTATTTTCCTTTAAACTTGCCAGAACTTTGCTTCTAAAGCTTGTATATAATTCAAAGATTATTTAACGACAAATCATGAAAAATAAAATATTTTAGAGAAGTCAATCACGAATTGAAAATGAAAACGTGAGAACTATAAAAGATATATATTTTTTTACATTTATTTCTTCATTTTATAAACAATTATCAAAATGTGAAAGCGTTTCCTAATTTGTGTCATAAAATCAATACTTGTTAATAGGTATTTGTTTAACATATTTGTAAGTCATAGGTAATCAGAATGTCATTGTCGAAAAAAGGAATCTTTTAGTAACTTTCGCAATTTTTTTCTGTATTTTGGCAAAAATGGTGTCAGCGTTAATTATTTAAAAACAACTCTATTACAATGTGAAAGGATTAATTAATTTAATTAATGCATTCAATTGACTTCAAAATAGAATTTTCCCCACTAGATTTTTAAATTTTTTTACGTATTTAATTTCTCACCTTAGAATTATTCTTTCTTTCATATTTCGTAAAATTCCGCGTTTTTGAGTATAATGCTTGAAAAATAGGTTTAAATAATGTTTTTAAAACAGAAAAAATATGTTAAATGAGCGTCTCAAACGTTTGACGACAAAAAAATTTTAATCACTTATCAATTTCTCCCAATTCTGAAAATATAAAAAATAGAAAAAGTAGTAAAGAAAAATATGAAAACATTAAATACAACTAACTATAAAATTTTGAATTGTAACAAAATGGAATTTTTTTATAGGACATAAAGGTATTAAATTTAAAAAAATTCACAACTCTCTTGAATAGTTCGGGAAATATTCGAAAAAGTTCGGTTGAATCATTATTTGGAGGTTAAGAAACATGAATCGTTTGAGCTGAAGAAATGTAATCAATGCTCCCGAACAGTTTTTGACAAATAACTCTGGAACTAATAACCAGATATGAGTGAAATTTTAAAAACAAGCTACTTAGACCATTCTCTGCCTAAATCTACCAAAAATTCTAGTTCCACTAATGAAAAACTATGTTTTAAATGTTAATTAATAATGGAGATTAAGTTAATAAATTTTTTGCATTTACCCTTCGAACCTTAATAATGTTTCCAATTTTATCCAGCAGTGATGTGAATTGAGAAAGTCATGGATTTTTTCTAGCAGGCATGCACATGCAAGATACACTCGAGTTGAATTCTGTTTAATATATTTATGTCAGATGGCGCTACGAAAGCTTTTTCTTGGATATTCAATCAGCTCACTTGGCCTTAAACTACTTTCAATCATTGTTTGAATTTTGAGGCATATGTCCGCCATTTGTATTTTAGAGATACGCGCAATGGTTCATGTAATCCTTTGTAAAACTATTTGAGAACAATAATAAAGCAATTGTTGGAATTGTTTATTCCAACTTAGAAAGAAATAACTACACCGGCTTACAAATACCCTTGTGAAAACAAAAGAGAGCCTACCTTTCTACAAAGGGAGCTAAAAGTTAAAGACTTGAAAAGAATAGCAGAACTAGGCGCTTTGATGGGAAGAAGGAATGGCAGGTTTGATTTATGCAAAAGGACAAGAGCGTTAGAATCACGCTGTTAATTTGGGAGATCTGCCATAAATGTTGCGGCGACTCTCTTCTACAACAACGTTAGAAGTTAAAATGCCTAACTTAACCATCCAGAAAAGATGTCTTTTCAGCCTGGTTGGTAAGAGCATGAAAAAAAGTGACCGGTCAACTTTCCTTCAGTTTTACTGAACTAGGGTTCAAAACAACGCTGCTGCATCAAGGTCATCAACTCGCTCCCCCTCCTCAGGGTCGGAAAACCACAGGCCACCAAAGTGGTGACTCAGGACTTGAACACTAGATAGCAGCACAGTCTATACCTA
The DNA here is from genome assembly GCA_019974015.1 of Nephila pilipes. Taxonomy (NCBI): domain Eukaryota; kingdom Metazoa; phylum Arthropoda; class Arachnida; order Araneae; family Nephilidae; genus Nephila; species Nephila pilipes. The sequence goes on along the minus strand of BMAW01042933.1, from coordinate 15,111 downwards.
CTGACTGCATATGCTCCCAACGTGAAACACTTGCCTCTGTATGTCTAACTAAGACAAACTCACTCAAAATCACGACTCGTGATATTCCGGCTCTGGTGCACGTGTCGACGAGACCCACCACTCAACACGAGACAGCCGATGATTCAAATGGAAACTGTCTAAGAAAAACTCAATTAAACAGAGAGGGGATGTATATCAATTGCAGTAATGGCTAAAAAAAAATCAAAAAGCAACTTTCTGTACAAACCAATATATCTCTTCGTATTATCACGATGATACTGGAGGGAGAGTATGCGGCGACTCTCTTCTACAACAACGTTAGAAGTTAAAACGACTTACTTAACCAGCTAGAAATGATGTCTTTTCAGCCTGGTTGGTAATAGCGCATTCTTCGGACCCACTGGATCAGGGTTCGAAACAACACTGCCGCATCAAAGTCAACAACTCTCTCCCCTTCCTCTGGGTCGGAAAACCACCGGTCGCTGAAATGTAATTATTTGAAGAATTTTGAAATCATTTGTTCAGACTACAACGCTGAGAGATTCACTAACTATAAAAAACTTCTTCCATTTTCATTACATTTAAATCGTTTCTTACTTCCTTATTGTGTATATACCTATATATTACATACTTATTGATTCTTAATTAATTGAAATATAGTTTTACAAAATAAATTCAAAAAGTGTCGTTTCACAACTGTTTATTTGAAAAATACGGGCAGTGTTTCTTGTTGGTGCAGAAGGCACGCCGCTGTATGATGAAGTTTGTTCCATTTTTTTAAGATGTTACTGATTGGCACTGCTGTACTTTATTGTTAAATTTTCTTTTAGGTAGCTTTTATTACAAAATAAGACCCAAATGGAAAATTCTTCAACAAATAGAAAATGCCAAAACAATTATTACATCCTGAATTGACAAAGGTGATTAGAGCCTTTTTTTAAATTTCTGCTCAATTTTGCTTAAGGTTGTAGTGGTTTACTGTCTTGCAGCAGATTTTGAATTTGGACCCCGTTTTGAGATAGAAAACATGTACTAATATTAAAATAACATGAAACGTTATTCTGAGAAATATTTCATAAATACCCCATTTTGTATCGTCACATATGCAGTTGAACATCGATTTAGCATTACCATATGAATTACATATTTTCAAAGAAAAGAAATCCATTGATTTAAACAGAGAAATAAGTGCAGAAAGATATCATTCAAGGTTTTTTCGATGAACCGGGTAATTCGCTTTAACGCATTTATTTTGTGTAACTCAATTGCATTTTCTTGCCAGTGTAAAGACTTCAATCACTTAATTAACCATTCCTAATATAGATGGCAGCACAAAGTCGCCTCTCGATGATGCTGTGATACGGTCGGCTGGAAGAAAAGAGTTCCGAAGATTGGCGCGAATTCTATCCGTTGGGACCAGAGAGGAACGTTGGGTGTGGCGGATAGCAGTAGAACTATGATGTTTTTTTCTTCGAAGCTCTCGTGTTGAGCGTGTGTGATATGTTTACCTTAACTCTTCAAAATGTCTTATGTGTTCTGTAATATCCGTCTTCTTGTGCTGTTCTGTGACGTCGTGTAGTAATAAATTAAATTTTAAATAATGAAGAATTTTTATTTCGAGTTGAACCCGTCACACCAGTCGCCATGTTTCTTATTAGTTTTTTACAATTTTATTCATTACGTAAACCCATACTGAAAGAAACTAAGCAAAGAAGATAAACTAATGTGTAGTAATTTCGTAATACCTTAGAACCCCTATATATTATACATAATACACTCATTATTGACATTTTTTGGCGAAAACATTAGGAATACCCCTGACTCAAATTTAGACGCATCTGTACAGTACGTGATCTGATGTAATCATTCGGAGTTGCTGATTAAAAAAAAAACACTTTCTCCAAGTCAGAAGAATCAGTTAACTCTGCTATTCTCTTTTTCATGGGGAAAAAGAGATTTGGGAAACTTTGAAAGCAGCAGGATTATGGGCGTCAGAAGGAATAGTTTCAGTATCTCTAATGGAGCTAATCTTCTTAACTTTTCTTGTACAATAGTATCTCGAATCTTCGAACTTCCGTTTTCAGCTCGAAATTGTATGGCAACAAAGATTGTGGCCGGAACTTCAGACTTTGAGCTGAAAACGGAATAATAGGGTGAAATTGCTTGCGAACGAAAGAGATGTCAAACGACTTGTAACTTCTGGCCTTCATTACGCGGTTCTGCGCCCTATTTTATTAATTTATGTTAAGCAATAAGGACCGAATTCCAATTGATCACGCGCAAGCACAAAACATAATTCTTCATTAATTACCACTGAGAAATAGCTAATGTTGTTCTCCCAATGTTAGGATTCCAGCCTAATCCACATAATTCTAATTTATGATTTAAATAAGAAATCTTATCTTAGCAATTCATCGCTTTCTAAATTCAATAACTCTCGCCATCAGTAACTACATAGCTTAATATTTTAAGTGGAGCTCTCTTCAATCCACAAAACTAAAAGAAGAGTTTCAATCCGAATTACAATTCTCAGCAAGTCTTTATCCACTAACTTGTTTCATATTCCATAAATTCTATATCATTTATATATCATTATCTCTAAATCACTTCACTTCGCTTCTATTTTCATGTAATTACGCGAACACGCTTCATTTTGGTTGGGAAGAAATCGTAATGTTATGCAATTCAAATTATTATCGAACTGCCGAGGTTAGTAAAGAGGAAATCATGAATAACACAACTTCACAGACTGACTGACACGAATTGTTTGCAGTAACAGAAAACATAGAATAAGAGTCATTTTTATTTCAGTCTAAGACAGAAGAGAAAAGCTTTTGTGGCCTACAGAACGCCGAAATTCGGCACTTGAGGAAAGGAAGTAGCTGTTCTGGTTTGACGATTCCTCTGTGACGTTGATGACTGACCCACGTATGGGGCAAATCATATAATTATTCAAGTGAATGTAGGCGGAATCACTGTCTTGGGTGTCTTTTACTAGGGTACACTCTTGATCCTTTAGTTCTGTTGAAAACATCCATCAATGCAGCAGGATAGAGTACTCTGCCATCGGGCTAGATTTGTCGGATTGCTTGCTGGAACCTCATTTAGGGTTTTAGTTGCTTCTACATGCACTCGAACTCAGCTAAATTAAGCATTTGTGAAACGAGATTGAATATCTTTTGAAAACGAGAAAGGTGGTGCTTTGGAGCTTTTCAAATTAATAAATTTGAAAAGCTCAAAAGCACCACCTTTTAGTCAGAGGGAATTGAAAGCTACTATTTTGTTAGTACCAAACCAAACCGACTATTTTTGTCGGGGAACATAACCCTCTTGGGATTTAATCCCCTGTGAATTGGCTATTATTTGAGGTGAGACTGAATTTTGGTTTTACACTTGCCCAGAAGTTAAGATTTAGATATTAAGATAATAAAATAAAATTACAGTGCAATAGCTTTTTGGAAAATATGAAATTAATTTTGAAAAATATGCTGAATATATATTATTAATATTAGAATATCACTAGTATACTAGTGTTGTTAAAATTAATCCAAAAGAGAAGATGGTTGAAATTCATGAGTTTAGGCTTAGGATATTGCAGCAGTAGTCTATTGGATTCCTGCTTACTTGTTCAGTCTGGTCGCAGTGAGAGCGCGCTCTGTGATTGGTCAATGGTGTGGTGTGTTAATTCTGTATATATAGGTGGGTGCATAGGGGTGAGATTTTGTGAGGAGTGTGCTTGTGTTACCAGTATTTTTATAATATAAGTGAAATTAAAGAATTAAAATTTCTCGTGGTCTGTATAGTTGTGGGTTGTTTCTGAGTGGGGTGTACTTTTCTATTTCTTGAATGATTTTATTGCTCGAGGTATCAATTTTTTGGTAGAAATTTCCTGATAATTTTTTAATGAAGTTTTTAAGTGTTGGAAGTTTAATTGAGTATCTGATGTCTGTGTTTCTCATGTACCAGTGTGCTCTTACTATCATTCTAATGATGGAATTTTGGGATTTTTCTAATAATTCCAGTGTTGTATCAGCACAATGAGACCAGACTGGACTAGCATAGGTCAGGATAGGTCTTAGTATCAGGGTGTAAAGCAATTTATTACGTCTACTTAATGTAGATTTACGCGAAATAAGGGGAAAAATATTATTTACTGCAGAATTATACTGTTTTTTAATTCGTAGAACGTGTTGTTTAAAAGTGAGTTTTTTATCCAACGTTATACCAAGATATTTGGTGTCGAGAGACCAAGGTATATTTTTGTTTTCTAGAAAAATGTCTGGTTCTATTTTTCTGTAGTTTCTGGAGAAGAAGACGGCCTCTGTCTTGGAAACGTTCAGGGCTACTTTTGTTAGTATGGACTAATATTTCTCCTTAACAGTTTCAGAGATTTGTGGATTCCACGTTTAGAAGAATATCTGCTGTCATCAAAGTCAGAAGAGGTATCATACGATATTAATGGTAAATAGTTAGCAAGGTGTCCGTAATATTTTCGTCACTTAGTGTAGAAGTTTGTAGAGTAAGTACAGAATAAGCCAAACAAACGAATTTCATGTAGATGATCAAAATATTGAGGAATTACTATATGTTTGTAGGGAGAGACTTACCAACGACGATCTTCACGAACTGGCAGAACAAGAAATTCATTTAGAACTTGAAAATAATAGCTCTGAAAATATGAAGAACCCAAGCACTTGTGTGTTTCAGATTTTCCTTAGTAAATGCTTGGTAATGATAACCGAAATTGTTGATCAAATTGTAGTGAAGGATCCAGATTTTGAAAGGAGTGCAAAAGCGAGATGAGGCGTTTTGGATGCAATCTCTTTCTACCGATATTTTCTGGGGAGAGAAATTCAATGTGATAAATGACATTAGATGACTTCATCGGTAAATAATCAAGAATTTCAAAAGAGCAAGGAATTTCGTTACGGAAATTGACTTAATATTTCTATGTGCATGTTTATGTGTTATGTAAAGTTATGCAAATTAAAGTAAAATAACTTCAAATAAAATTAGTATATTATGAGTTCCGTTTTACCTCCTGACTGAATATTAAAATGATGAACATTGAACATTTTGCCATCTTAAAACGCATTCTATGCTTTGAATGAGATTTTTCTGTAATATAATAAAATAAACTACTCTCTATAAAATATCGAAAAAGAAATTCAATATTAGTTTTAGAGCATATTTCAATTTTAAAATAAATTAAGTGTATGTCCTATTACATTAGTATTAAAGATTGCGCAAAGACAGATATTTCCTGTTTAAAATACATTCCAAATTATATATCCTGAACTTTCAAGACATAAAAACAAAAAAATCCATTTTGAATGAACGTGAAAAATTACGTGATGACTGAATATTCCTAAGTTTTAAAGATGTAGTATGGTATAAAGTAATACGAGTGATAAACTCGCGAACTTGTCTTTGGCCGTTTCAATCAGAAAAACTATTCCGAATTCGAGATTTTCTTTAACGGTGGGGATCATCAGGAACTTCAATTTTTAAGTCAAATGCACAGGGTAATATATTTTAAAGTAAATATAAGACAGCAATCATACAAATAGAATAATGATAAAATATTTTGAGACAGGAAAAATTTACCTTTACATACACCTCCAAAATCTTTATAATTTTTTTTGCACTCGCACAATTTCACCTCTTGGTCGAAGTGACATTCTCCGTGTTCGCCGCAGTCACAAGCTGAGAGTAAAAAATCATTTACATGTTGTGAAATTCACATTCATAGAGAATTACCCCCCCCCCCTTTCCGCTCGATTAGATCTGTAATTTACTCATCATATTGAGCCACTTCCTTCAATCGTTCATTTTTACTTTTTAATTTGCGACGACTACATAGCTGGTACCTCAAACTTCTTACACCATGCCAAAAGCGATGACTTTTAACGCGTTTGTTGCTGATCTCGCGCTAGCCTGTGTTGCGGGGGTAATTCCTCAGTACCCCGCTAAGAGCTGGCCCGGGTGTTATTTTCCACTTCAATCGGCTACACACGTTTGCTGCGTCTACTAATGAGAAAGTTAAAAAGTAGTTATTAAAGGTATGTGTTGTTGGATTTAAATTGATTTCCATCTGACTTCATACTTCTGTGTATGATCCTTCTATAAGAGCACTTCTGTGTGCTCAAACCACGAGAAAAAAATAATGGAAAGGTATTACAGAGGCACACACACAGCGCAAAAACTGCTATTCTCAAGGAAAATATAAAGATAACATCTGCATCAGCAAAATTTATGCTGGCGCTTCTGCCTATTGCTTAGAGGACACATATACAAACATTTAGAGTTATATATTTTGGAATATCGCTTAAGAAATTTATTTGTAATATGTTTGTTTGTGATGCTGTTTGATACACGAGCATATTGTGTTTTATTTTGATTCACTTTTAAGCGCCAGTGTGTTATGAGCTGTTATGAAAATAATTTTACCTCTAGTGTCTATCACGCGCAAGCGCTCAGTCAAAAATTTCTATGAGAGAAGTTTTACATCCTACTTTAAAATCAAAGTAATACACATTCTCATTTTTATGACTACTCTTCAAACATATTTGCTATCGAAAGTAAGTCGGTCGTAAGTAAATCGAAAGTAACCTACTTTTACGCCATTAACTGACAACACAAGTGACGAGAAAGTGGTAAGCGTAACTAATACTTTTTTTTCACCTTTATTTGGGAATAAAGCCGGTTGTAATTAAATACTCATATCTGAGTTGCTTTAAGCTCTTTATTCCAGTTCTTTGGTGATATAAATGATTTAAAACATTTTCAATATTCCATGGTATGAAAACAAAATCAATTGTTCAAAATATTGTACAATAATTTTATCCTCTCCTTAGCAATTGTTTTTGTCCTCTCCTAAATGTAATAACTTTCATATTGAAATTTTAAAATGGCTTGATAACATTTTCTTTTTTTCTTTTCATTAATGTTCACAATGAAGTTGGTATTTTTATTTTCAATTTAGTTTCAATTATTATTTTTTTTAACAAAAATTAAATAAATGTAAAATAAAATATTAGATGCCCCCTCTTTTCTTTTGAAAACTGTTGAAAATTTTCATTAATTTAAAACGATTTGTCAGTTCGTTATTTAATTTACAGCGTCATGAATTAAACAAATTACAATCTATCTGCTATAACAACGATCATGTTCAGAATAAAAATTTCACCTCTAAAAGGAAAATATTAATAAAAGAAAACTTCCGAAATTGTGTCTTTAATAAACAAAACACACACAAATTATACACAAAAGTAATTTAAAGATTTTTTTTGTCATATCGAAAATAACAGAACGATAAAACTAACTACTAGCCAAAATTACGACTGCTACGTAAATTACTCAAATAAAGCTGTAATTCGATTAAAAATTAATTTATCAATAGTTTTTGTTGCTTTACCGCAGGAATATAGCCATCAACATGAAAAACGGTGACATTAATGAATGTTGTTTCAGCACATGCTTTTTAACCATTTTAAGCACTGTAACTAGGGCTTTTCGACATTTAAAATATATTATTATGGAAAACAAGCAATAGTTTTAATTCTAGTATCATCTATGTGCATTTTTCAGGAACTTACGTGCGCACCAGGCATCTACTTCACTGTAACTTTCGACCTTCGTCTTTTGAGCATACTTCTCTTTACATTCACACAGTTTGCCTCCTAAGCTCTTGAAAGAACAATTGATGCTAGCGTAACCACAATCACACCCTGAGGAAATAAAAAACGATGTGTTAAAAATACATAAATAAATAATTATGTTGTCACAAACTGTAAACAACAAGCATAATAAGACAGTACATTTATTTACGATGATATATTGGTCAATACGAGGCTTGAGTGAAGAGTAATGTCTCCATGACCATAATTTTTTTCATTTGTTATCCGATTTTCACAACTCTTGTTGTATCTTAAATCTAACGTGTCTATAATACTTTTTTGTTTCAATACGTCGTTAGTGGGCTGAGAACCGAAGAAGATAGTGACTCATATGGAATGAATTGGGGAGACCCGACTTTCACCTTTTATCAAAGATGACAGAGCAGTTTAAGGGGTTTTTTTAACAACCAGAACACCTCACTTTTGTTTTAACAATCAGGTGAAAGTTGCTATTAAAGCCTATTATCGACAATTAATCCAATAGAATTCTTTTCGGATTCTAGTCAAGTACTGTCCAAATGCATGGAAAGAGATGAGCCGAAAATTGATCAAGGCATTACGTAGCGCTTACTCATAGCTTTCAAGTACAACAAGAATACTAAAAAAAATGTGCATAGGTTAATATTATATAAATTAAAATAATGCTTTTCAGTTAAAAGTCGGTGAAAGGATTTTTTATAGTCATGTATTTCTTCGAAACAGGCGTTCGAGGGGGATTTACTATGCATCACTTCCAAGCCTGTATTGCATCAGGGAAAGGAAACTCTTTCGAACAACTAGAAATCTGAGCTCAATTTTTTTTTCCGAAAGCTTAGCAGAGGTTTCAAAATAAGTGTGAAATACAGTCGTCCAATTAGATACATTAGGTGGAGGACTTTTCTTAGGTTAGTAGAAATGTAACACTAATTATTAGTGTCATGTAGCTTTTTGCGCCACTTAACAGATGGTAGCACGTAAATTTACACCAATTTGTCTTATCAACACTCTATTCTTAAGAAATTGTATTCTTTGAGCCACCTTCTTAAAAGCGAGCTCTGGAATGCATTTAAGTTCCAATTCCAAAGTAAAATATTGTGAAGCGGGGCAGTTAAATTTTATTAAGCATTTTTTCAGTAATTACTGACAATCTCTCGTCTAAGAATGATGCATACGAGTATTCGTTAACTTACTCTTGCAATTCAGTAGGTAGTCAGCGTAACCTTCTTGACAAATACACACCTTGGCATCGTATGCTAGAATACACTCACCGAAATCACCACAGTTGCACTCTGTAAAAACATAGTTTATCAATTTGTCAACAGAACAAAAATAAACAACATTTAAAATTATAAAATTTGATTACTTAAAAAAAGGGCCGGGGGAAAAGATTTTTGCTTTGTATTTCCCCTCTATGTTTAGAAATCAAATCATTTAATTAATTTGTTCGAAAATGAGTCCTCTTGACTAGCGGAATCGCTTAAGAGCTCGACGTAATTTTTCAGGTTGAAATGCAGTTCAGCACCACCACCATTGCCACAGAATTTGGCAACCCTAGAAATTTTAATTCTCGGTTTCTATTTTAAGTTCGTTAATTTTATGTTATAGTTTTGAGGATAATATTGCTGTTACGTCTCGGGCATTTTAGTCAACTGCAATATTTTTGTGCTTTCGTTCCAAAGCTGAAACTTTGGCTCGATTAAATAATTTTCTAGACTGACCTTTAATTCGCCGTTGAATGTCTTTGTTGATGTGGGATATTTTTGCGTAGTTTCTGTGAACGATGATTGCTAGTATGAGTATGAAAGAGGTGAGCGAATGTACAATAGTTTTTAACGAATTTAGTAGCGAAAGGAAAGTTTCCTGTTATTGAATTTCGAAATGTGAGAGCGTGTGATTTTCTTAAAGGAACGCGAATGGATATGAATGACATTATACGACGAAAGGATACAATTATCGAAATTTTTTAAAGAGCTTTAGGAGAGGTTCGCTGTGTGATTGTTAAAGAGATTGTATTTCGAAAGATTTGTTAAAAGTGAAATTCCGTAGATTCCGTTTGGTATATGTATTATTGAGTTTGTTAAGTATGAAATAAAGATTTTTTGTTTCCAGAAGAAAGTGTTTTGTTAAGAGAGAGAGAGAGCGATATTTGGTTTGGAAGATACATGTGAATGAGTGAAATGAAGATCCGGATGTGGTTGAACGATGGATGAAAGATTGATGATGTCAATGCTTTCGGACACTTCATCCAGTATTTCCTTAGACATCGAGCTTTACACAAAAGATCCTCCGGAAAAAAAAGTGTAAAAAATTTCATATTCTTTCCTTTTCCGCTTTGCGGACTTCCCGTCCCACCGAAAAAAAAACACGCCAATTTTGGTGATTTTTCAAATAGTGCCAGTGGTGGGGACTAAATAATATTTTCAGCAATTTTTGTTGCCTTGATTAAATAGATTGCAGGTTCCTAAGCAACAAGTAAAGGCTTACGAGCTATAAAAACATGACGATTTAGCTATGGGGCTCTCACTGGTAATTGAAAAGAGAATATTGAAACTTTGAAGTTATTGAATTTCTGATATAACTGAAAGCAGATAAAGTTGCGAGAGAAGTGGAGCAAAAAACTATGAAATTTTATAATTGCTATAAAGCTACTCTAAAATTATTCTGTAAATACACTCATGGACAAAAAATTAGCGCACCAAGAAATAATTGCGGGATCGTAACGAAACTTGGCATGAAGGTACATGTCGGGGAGATATGCAAATGATTAGAAATGCAGCGTGATTACGCATTACGTTTAGCCAGTAGAGGGTGTTTAACGTCATTCTCCGTGGAGTATAAAACAGGTAACCAAAGCTTGTTTGAGTGTGCTGAATCGCTTACAAAGGAAGAGCGGAGATAGACATGCCATTACGCCGTTTTCGAAGCATGAGCAGCTGTTTATTATGTTTTTTTTATATGAGCAGCTGTCGCAGTTTGAGAGGGGGAGAATCATTGGCATGATGGAAGCTAGGTGGTCAGCTAGGCCAGTAGCTCGTCAATTAGGCCACTCTGATTGTGTTGTGAGGAGGTGTTGGGACCAGTGGATCCGAGAGATGTCATTTACACGAAGACCAGGCTAGGACACCCTCGACAGACCAGTCGTCAAGAAGACCGCCACATCGTAAGAAATGCACGCGTTCAGCCAACTGCTACATCGGCCGCCATCCAGGCACAGGTAGCACCTTCATTAGGAGCCCCTGTGTCTTCTCGAACCATACGAAGGCGCCTGGTTGAAGGACATTCGGGATCGCGGCACCCATTACGTGTGCTGCCTTTGAAGTCCACCCATCAATGCCCCCGTTTGCAACGGCTCTCAGCAGCCATTTTTCAACAAGACAATGCTCGGCCTCACACGGCAAGGGTGTCACAAGACTGTATCCGCACTGTTACTACCCTTCCTTGGCCTGCCCGATCCCCAGATTTGCTTCCAATCGAGCATATCTGGGATCATTTGGGACAGGCGAGTTGGGCATCCCGCGAGTTTGAATGAACTAGAGACAAGGTTACAGCAAATATGGAACGAAATGTCTCAAGACATCATTCAGAACTTGTATGCCTCAATGCTCGTTCGTATCGCATCGTGCACTTGCGCTACAGGGGGTTCAACAGGGTATTGAATCCTCCGCCTTTCTTTCTTTTGCCTTTTTCTCTGAAACAAATTATCCTTTTTCTTTAATTTTCTAATCATTTACTTTTATCAAAGTAGTCATTACGTATGTAAAATTTCGTTTCATTTTGACGACTCCTTCTTGGTGCGCTAATTATTTTGTCCATAAGTATATATCTCACTCTTTTCTATTTTATAGTTGTGCCACAAATTTGGTCTTCAGCTTATTTCGTATTAGAATGAGTGATTTCTTATTACTACCCAGCTCTCGGGGAATTTACTTCTAATACAACATAAGAAGACGTTGTATTCTATCATCAGAGAAAGAGAGAGGGGGGAGGCTTGTTTTTATAGTCTATGAGATTTGAAAAGAGCTATTTATTTGAAACATAGCTTGAAATCAAAAGCTCATTTAAATTATTTTTAAAACAGAATCAATACCAGCAACAGAAATTAATTCAAATTAAGTATAAACGCGGGGTATGACATTCGGTCAAATCTGTATCAATTTAGTAGGACGAAGCAAGAATCAAACTTAAAATTTATCTGCAACGAATTCTTGAAAATTAGAAGAAATGCATTCCCAATTAACAAGTATTTATCCAGTTTGAAAAGATTTAGAGATATTGCAAATATAAATTTCAGTTAGAACTAGTGATTTTGATTGTATAAGTTGTTTGTCCATGATTTTTATATGTGTATTTAAGTTGTTCTATGGGTATAAGAATTTCTTCATAATTATGTATATGTCGTTTTTCGTAATGTGTTTTGTCTGATGAGTTAAAATACGCTCTTGGTTTCGAAAATTTATATTTAGAAAGATACTAAGAGAGTATCCCAGTGTTTCCTCTGTTTATCGGAAAACTTTCTTAGCTTCTTTTCCCTTCAATAGCTTATTTATTAATACTTATTGTGTACAGAGCATGAATAAATATTATTAATACTGACTATTCAATGGAAAATTGATAATTACTCTTGGGAGATAAAATTCAACTTTGTTTTATTACTTTTCGGTTACCAGAATTTAAGAAAACGTGTTAAGTTTATCAAAATTAATCGATCCATCGATTGAATGTACGATCATAAGATTCAAGCTGATCATCCAATTGGAAGAGTCTATAATGAAAAATTTTATAATCAAATACAGTCTTTTCTACACGATTTGAAAAATCATTTCAGTAATAAAAATAAAACTGCTACACTCTCATTTTCATGTTTTACGGAGATTAAAACTAATTATACCTCAGGAGCAAATCGGCATAGAATAATGAATTTTGTATCGCACAGTATATTGGAGATATAACAAGAACATAATGGCATAGAATGCCAGATGACTATGGATTTAGAAACTTTCAAAGCATTTCTGGATAAAGGCTAGATTATTTCAACTATTTCGGTTTAGAAGAGAGGAACAATTTTTATATAGGAAACTTACGCTAGGTAGTTATGTAATGAGACCCTATAGAAGAACTTTCAATCAGGCATATCTAAAAGAAGATTTATTAATTTCTGAGAACAAAGCAATAATGGATAAATTCAGAGTTTTTTAGTTACAATGCATCGAAGACAATAGAAACGGCAGTTTATTAGAATGTTAACTTTAATAAGAAAGATGTCATGAACGTGTAAAATGTGTATGAACAGCGTTGAAATTGCTATTTATGATTTATAAAATTAAGTTTTAGCAGCTTCTTCGTAATAATGTTTGTCTTTTTTGCACTTGCAGAAACCTTCTGTGGAGGTCTTATTATAGAGACACTCCACACCGCTTTCAAATCCACATCTGTCATAGTCGCACCAATCAACCTTTTCGCAGAAGTCACCACTCGTGCCCTTGGGACACTGACACACTTGGTTGCAGGTGCCACCATTTTGGCATCGATGTGTAGAATTGCACAATGCTGAAAGAAAGGATTTTACATGAAAAAAAGTAAAGAATACACTGATGTCCAAAATGAAGAGAATTTTCAATCTGAGTTGATTATCTCTACAAGTATTAGACAGATTTTAACGACGTTAGGTTGGTTGGTTGCTTAGGAATTTTGGCACCGAGTCTTTATGGGACTTATTGTACCAAACTCAAGGTGAAAATAATTTCATCATATGAAATGCAATAATATAAATTTATAGTACAGGATAAAAAAAAATAATAAACAGGTTCTTGCTAAGTAATTCAATGTATAGAATAAGAGCACTGTGAGGTAAAAAAAATTAAATATATTTGATTGGCAAATTTCCCCAACCAAATCAATTAAAGGTAATGTGCATGGCTTAAAATGAGCAGAGTTAAAAACAGAACATTCGGTCAAGATGTATCTCTTGTCTCACAGTCTGCACAATGGGGTACTTTTTCTCAGAAAGAGGTGCTTAAATATACAAAATATGTGTGGATAAGTAGCGTAAGGAAGTTTAAAACAGAAATTATAAGATGGAACAAAAATGGGTTACATGGAAAGTCTCTCATACAGATTTCACAACACGACCTTATGCTTTAAGCGAAAGAGTTTATGAGTGGCATTCAGTTATATTCTACCATCAACATTGTTATAAGGTCTTGAAAGGTTCTCGGAAGCGAAAACTTGTCGTGGCTCTGACACATGTCTTCTATCTACTAATCCGGTCTCATTAATATGTCTGTATAAATCGCATACATTGCACTAATATGCACCATCAGGCAATATGCACTTGGGGCTATCCTACTTCAAATTTCCCGACGATTTGTCACCTTTTCTATCTTGAAAACGTTGGTCTTTAGTATGAAACTTTAGAATTTATCCAAACGTTGCAAAAAGAAAGAAATACCATACAAGTTACTGAGATTTGTGAATGAACAAATCTCTGTCACGTGAGCTTACAAAGCCTTTTCAGCTAAATTCATAGCCCACACGAACGTGAACGCTTACGAAATTGATAGTAAAAACTTTTTTTTCAAAGCATTAACTTTTGTTCAATACTTTTCGAGAAATTCTACTAAGTATACAAATTGTCTCCATTTTGAGCTCCAGTACGGTAGAAAGTTCTGATCTTATTTCGAAATTTCAACTTGCGCATTCGATGGAAAAGCAACAATGCATTGAGCAGCAGGTCTGTGACACGCAGCATTGGTTTTAATTTTTGTAATTTAAGCAGTTAAATCTGCTTTACAAAAGGATATAAGTATGGAATGACCTTCCTATCCAGCTTTTTACACATACTTTATAACTGTAGTGGTATTTAATTAAGTATATCATCCCTATTGTAAGCCATGAACTGTAAGTTTTTTTTCAAGGTGAAGACTGTTTGAATTGAAAGTAGTTGAATTACAAGTCCCATCTACAGTTGATGGATACATTGTAGATACTCTAAGAGAGCAATATTTTAAATTCATCCAAATCCATTATAAAATTCAATTAAGATTAACACAGCCTGTGGCACCCAAAACTGTGAGGGATGCATATCATCATTGCCTAGAAAGAAGCAATTTCTTTAGTTTAGAATTCCCACTTGGTAAAAACTAAAGAATACACTGTATCTCAATTTTATTTCTCCTGTTTAAAACTGTTCACGTATTGATATAATTTTATCGAGTTATAAAATAACAAAAACAAAGATGATTTAAGCATAACATAAAAATACCATCAGAAAGAAATTCCAATTAACCAGAACCGATGCAATCCAACATCATTGAAAATATAATAAAACTCATTTGAAGATTAAGAAACTAACAACAATTTAAAATCTGGTTGAAAGGCGCGAATGTAATAAAATGAACATATATATATATATATATATATATATATATATATATATATATATATATATATATAT
>BMAW01042930.1:0-10160 GCA_019974015.1 Nephila pilipes | reverse complement strand
AAAGTAACAACTGAAAAGCTGCATATGATTTTTTTAGAGTTTTTTCTTATAGATTAAACTTACAAATTCCGGAAAAATATTCAAAAAATCCATCACTTAAAATTTCTGCTTAACTTTAAATCTAGTATTCTATTTTTGATTTTAAAAATCTTATTTTAAAGCATGGATGACCACATTAACTTCATTAATTATAGTTGAACTGAACAATAAATGAAAAAAAAAAATATTGGAATAATGCTGGGGGGTGAGACGAGGAAGGACAGGGGAGGGAGTAAATTATTTTGGTATTAGGAGGAAAGTCAGATGATCATGTTCAGGTATGTTTAATTAGTGAAAAGCGAATGGTTAAGAACAATAAATAGCTGGGTTCAGAACCTTTTGACGTGTTCTCTGGGATACTAGAAATAAATATAAATACATCATCTGTCAGATTAGATCATGTTTCAACAATCTAAATAACTTCAGTATCTCACTTACTATGTAAAGCCACGCTGCATTCCAACTTCATCCATCAACCAAACGTTACTGTGCTGGTAACTGTGCTGCGTTACCATTTTGCATTTCTAGATTATGCCTACAAGATGTGTTATTTGTCTTCACAACTTTTATTTTATTTATGGTAAATACACAAAAAAAGTCATCAAAGAAGCGCAAGTGATGTTGCAAAGAAAGTTTATCTTTCTTACTTTAAATTGATACTTGGGGATCAAGACAAATCATGGGTTCCTCATAAGGTATGCAAAAGATGTAAGGAAAAGTGATTTAAGTGCAAGAAAAATTCCCTTTATTTTGCATTCGCAGGATATGATATGAACAGAAAAACCACAATACTGACTGCTATTTCTGTTCGATAAGGTTGTAATAAAAAATGAGAAGAAAATATACTACATTAACCTTGACTCAGTTATTCGTCCAGTGTCCTAAGCATAGAAATGCCAGTTCCACAATCATCTTCCAGTTTAAAGAATATCCTAAGAAAGTCGAAGAACTTAGATACATTACCTCCCCAGAATGAATCTGGCACAGATTTTTCTGTTGACGAGGGACCTTAGGTGTTTTCTAAGAGGGAACTCAAAGATCTAGTTAAGAGGTTTAGGCCTTTTCAAAAGAAGCAGCCAAATTGCTAAGATTGTGTTGAAGATGGTATCCACCAAGCCAAAATAGGGAGAGCAGTTAATTTAATCACACGTTTATTAACAGTCTCTACGCACCAATCACACATAAACAAATAATTATACTATTTACAAACTATACAAGGCTTCGAAATAGCCCATATTTTAATTTAACCCGCTTTTGCGGTCAGGAGAAATTACATCTAATACAAGAAAAAACCCGCCTTACGAGGTCAAGATCAAAGAGCGCTCTGAAAATATTACCCATGAACCCGTGCGCTCTCACTTACACGAGACAAGGCGCCTCCTGGCGGGATCCGAGTAGTTTATTTCCAACAGATTGAGGCCAGAAAAAAAAAATTCTGCTATCACCTGAGACCTTATTTTCGGGATAAAGGCATCCAGAGAAATAATTTGTTCCGTTTTTCTCTAAATAAGGTAATCTAGTGTTATGTAGGTATGTTTAAGGACTCACGAAATTCTTTGAATAGGATTCATATGAGTGACGTCTTTTCATTGATTCCTCCAGTACTATTTTAAAGGTAATCTTGCTGCATAAGGAAAATGCATTTGCATCTTTGTTATGGGACATTCGATGCATATGGAAGAAACTTATAATGATTTGGCTGCGATTCTAGAGAGCATCAATTGATGGTTTGAGGAGACTTTAAATTACTAACCATGTGGTTGGTCTACAGGGAGGTTATGCAAAATATTCTGCTTTTTATACTTGTGGGACAGTAGAGCAAAAAAAGTACATTAGAAAAATTTTGATAAGCCACACAGAGACCCCTTAGTCCCAGCAGAAGAAAACGTCATCAATATGACTTTGTTTCCACCAAAAAAAGAAAAGTTTATCACCACCTCTTCATATTAAATTAAGCTCATGAAGCAGTTTGTTAAATCACTTCCAGAAGATTAGGAATATTTTAAATATAAAGAATTCTAAGTTCCAGAAACTGTATGAAGTCAATTTGAAAGAGATTATTTTTACTAGCCGCTGGAGGCCACATTTTGATTTAACGTTCTTTAAAACATCTAATTTAGCAAACATATCCCTTTCAATAGGGCTTTTGTTGACTATTGTTATGTAATTAGGTAGTGATGGAGCTCATCTGCTTTACACTGGTTCAGCAGTGCCGTTACCTAATTTATTTATCTGAATTAGTCGAACCAGTTATTAAAGTGTTACTAGTAAAAGTAGCAGCCGTCTTAAAGTTTATTGGAATATTTTAGTACTAGTTCAGTTTAAACCTACTAAAGAACAACTGTTGTTATTTCAAACTATATTTATCACTTTATCACATAATTCATGTTAATGATTATTGAGATTTCATTAAAAACGTTTTGTATATTCCTAGAACTCTGAATTTCTTGAAAGTTCTGGGAAAACTAAGCGATGTCAGAAAAGTGTTTAGAGAAGGAAGTTGCCATTCAGTTTCTAATATAAATCAAAGGAAACAAATCTTCATATAATAGGTACCCCACTTTAAGGGAAATACATAATACCGCTGTAAAAATTGCAAAACAAATATGGCTGATGATAAAAGACTTAGCTGATGATTCTGGGATAAAAGAAAAAGAATTCGAAGTGTGATGGCCTGTAAGAATAGGAAATATGATAATAGTTTTATTCTTTCTGTCACATGTGTTTATTTAAAAACTATTTATCAATTTGTAAAAAAATATTCCTAAAATTGAAATCTAATATTAAGTTTACTGTTCTTTTTAGATATAAATTTCATGAAATATTGAGCAGTCTTTCAACGCATCATTGGTATATTGAAAAGGGCCACTAGGACTGTAAATCGATCGATACGTTACTTTGCACGATCAGTGCTGATAGGTCAGTTAAAGGAAGGCAAGGGTCCAATTTGTTTGTAAAGTTTTACTGCTCTTAAGCATCATTTTGAGAGAATTATTAATAATTAAACTGATGCATTATTAATTAATTGAAAAAATTATGATGATTCTCATGCAACAATATTTCACGCAGTGAGGGACATCGGAATTGTTTGACCAATACATATAACAATATGTTGAAAATTTCCACTGTTCGCAAAGTATAGTAAGTTAGTTATGAAATAGATTTTTGAAATATCATACAGCACTAGTATTACAAATTACCCAAGTTTCTATTTATTATTTTCCATATTTCTAATGAATTTAAGTATTTGAACGAATCAAAATGCTAAAAAAGAAAAAGGCTTCATTATTGAACTTCGGAAAAATATTAATACACCAAAAACATACAAACATAATATTAACAAGCTTTGATCAAGAGAATAATAATTATTGTTAATCCCATACGTTTATTTTTGCAAATTCCTTTCATAAGAAAAAGATTTCTCATTATTTAGAAGCAATCCTGAATAAGAAAAACTTGTTTACTCATATTTGAAACATACATGTAAGATGCTAATGAGTATCGTCGTCGTAACAAACATATGTTGCATTTTATTATTACATTAAAAATAGTGCATATGAAAAGTTATAAATGTTTATAATTGGTATAAAAATAGCCAGATAAATTAAAATTCCTTATCATATCTAATTAAAACAATCATTAGTTAAACAAATTAATTTTAATTGGTAATAAAGATGAAATGTAGGATATCTTTTTTTACACAAAGTACCCTTGTTTTAATAAAAAAAAAAGAATTGTGCAATAAAAAAACTCCAAATGTATATGCATATGTACTTACTGTGATATATATAGAAAAATATCCTTAAGCCTTTTGCTTTAATTAAAGGGTCTCAGTTTCAAAATAATTATCTGAAGAAATATTAGAAAAATATTAATGAACACAAATAGATTTATACGTAATAATGATTAAAATGTACAAATTGTTACCATGTATGGGGAATAATTAAAACGCAATTATAACATTTTTAATAAAATAGCTTAGGTATGGGAAACAAGAAATTAAAATTCTGTTTGGTGAAATAATATTATCAAATAGTTTGAATTTTCCGTGATCACATCCTGATCCTTGTGGACACATATAAAGTAAAAAAAAATTACTTATAATAAAAATTCAATTATAAATTAATGCGAAACTTTCGAGTTCTTGTTTTGTCATTATATACCAGGAAAGAAAAAAAAATCGAATGCTGGAGAAAAATTAACAGATAAAAGTTTATTTATTGTTTAATTCAAATTTAATAAATTAAAAATGCTTTTGCTGAGGATATGAAAAGATGATCATATATATATATATATATATATATATATATTGTCATGTAACTTTGCGCATCAAGACGTAATAATGGGATTGTTACTAAGTATGGCATGAAGGTATGTGTCAAGCAGATATGAGTAAGTGATAGTTTTTTGGCGCAAGAGCCAGATGTAGCCATACTGCGCCAAACAAAGGAAATCTGTTAGACTAGACGTTAAAACAATGAAAAGGATTGGTCAACCAGAAGGGTAAAGTGAGAAAGTTCAGTTTATTGGCGCAAGAGTCAAATATGGCTATGCTGCTCCAAACAAGATTTAGCTGTGGCTAGGAAGTGAAGAAAATGAAGAAATGACACAAATTGGTTGACAAGAAGGAGTGTCGAAAATTGAGATGGATCGCTAGGGTTACCCGGTGGCCCGTCACCCGTATTTACCGAAGACAATAAACCCCATAGGAAAGAAAAAGATCACTAGGGTGCCTCGAGGACATGATGCGTGTACTTATCTAAAGAAGGCAAGTCCCTGAGATCCCCTGAAATAATCCCCAGGGGCAGGGTGCCGGCTATATTAAGCAGATATGTAAATAATTAGAAATGCAGCGTGATTGCGCATTGCGTAATACCACAACAGGGTGTGGAACTTTCTTTTCTTGGATTATAAAACAGGTAAGCAGAGTTTATTTCCGAGTATTTAAACCTTTTACAGAGGGATGCTTTTTAACTAGATATTCCATTACGCCGCCATGAGAGACAATATGATCAGCTGTCAGAGTTCCAGAGGGAAAGAATCATAGGAATAATGGAACACGTATGGTAAGCTCGGCCAGTAGGTCGCACCCAAGGCTTTTCTGACTTTACCGTGCAGAGGTATTGCAACCAGTGGACAAGCGAGAGGTGCATTACACAATGCCAGGCTCATGACGCCTTCCACAGACCAATAGTCGAGAAGATCATCACATCATGCGACACGCACACATAGTAGCAACTGTCTCTTTGTCCACTATCCATACAGAGGCAGAACATTCTCTTCGGGCCTCTGTGTCAGTCCTTGCCATATCAAAGCGCCTAGCTGAAGGACAGTTGCTATCGCAGTGCCCATTATTTGTACTGCGATTCACATCCACTCACCGTCGCCTCCATTTGGAGTTGTATTGTATTGTATTTGAGACTGTACTGCAACCAAATGCAAGCAGGTTGAATTTAGCGACGAATCCAGATTAAATTTGGACAGTGATGACAATCGTGTAAATGTGTAGAGGCTCCATGGTGAACGTCTCAATCCTGTCTTCGCTGTACTGCTCCGACAAATGGTGTGATGATATGGGATGTCATCATACTATGGGTTTCACAGGACTTTCTCTCCTTCATTTCTACCCTTCCCATGCCTACTCGATCCCCAGATTGAGCATATTTGAAATCATATAGGACGGCAAAGTGGACAGCATACGAGTTAGGTCGAAGTAAAAGTACGTTTGCAGCAACTTCGGAACAAGATGTTGCAGGGCATCATACGGGACATGTATGCCACAATGCCCGACAATATAACACCATGCATTCTTGCTAAAGGTGACCCAACCAGGTATTATTTGGACATTCCATTCAGTTGTAATTTTACCTTCAATAAATGATCATTTTGCTTTGATTTCGTAGATCCTTACTTATGTCAACGTTATACTTACGTATGTAGAATTTCTTTTTATTCTGGCAACTCTTTCTTAATGCGCAAATATTTTGTTGCAATGTGTGTATGTATATATATATATATATATCTGTGTGTGTGTGTGCGTGCGTGTGTGTTTGTATGTGTGTGGGCATTATAATGAAATATATAAAATAAAGAATATAATAAAATGAAACACAATTCATATAGAAGAAAAATAAAGCAATAATTTTTCTTAATGTGTAAAATGTTAAAAACGCCAGGGATTTAGACATCAAATATTCAAAATAAATACAAAATTATTTTAAATGCAGTATCTGGTATTATAGAGATAATGATAACTAAACGTGTTTTCTGCATCCAAACTGTGTCACTCAGCAGATTTCTTTATGGTATTTAGTTAATGTCAAATAGAAGGGAAAATAGATTATAACATCTCACATTTTTACTAACTAATAGTGTCAACTTACTATAGATTGATATCACCTACACACACACACACACACATATATATATATGGGTTTGTAGTAGAAACACCCGATCATAGAGGGCGCGGCCTCTGCTGCTGAAGGGAGTCCGCTCTTGAAGGAGAGTCGACGGTAGTCATCGGAACGAGGAAGACGCCCTTGTTGATGACTCTAGACGATTGATTTCTTAAGACGCTGAAGAGTATTGTTTTAATGTTTTTAAATGTTATTGTGAAATGTCTCGTCCAGTATGTTCAACTTTATGTTCATGTGAAACGTCAATATTAAATGTCTGTGTGCTAATTTAAAGTATGATTTTTATTAACTAATTTAGGCCATCCCACAAAATTCAGAAGCGGGATTGAGGAGCATAATTAGACATAATTAGATGTAAACTGATAAGGAATAGAAATAGGGATTGAGGCGCATTATTGAATGTAAGCACATTAGGACTCGATTAGGATATAAAAATCGTGATAGTGTAGGACTCATGAATAAATTGTGAACATTGACTGAAAAAAAAAGTGTGGATAACTGTGTGCTGACCAAGGATAAATTCAAGACTTTGAGGTGAGTCAGATTTATTCTTATTTGCTTAACATGAAGATTGATGATATTAATGTATTAGGCGATGCACTGAAGAATCTCAAGAAAGAAAAAATTAAGACTTTGCATAAGTTTATTTTTGATACTGATGGCGATGCTAAAAATATGGAAAGAATCAGAAATTTTACTGGTTTCGAATTCACAGTAAATGACTCTAATTTTAAGTCTAAATTAAAAACTATTAATGATACTTTTTCATTACATGAATTGATTACCATTTGTGATATTCTGAATATTGCATTCCAAGGAACAAAAACCGAAATAATCAAGAAAATATTAGTTTTGTTAAATGATGTTAACTCGCTTTATCAATATATTCAAAATTCGAATCAATCAGAAAGCGAAATGGGAGTAGAAACAAAACAAAGTCCGTCAGTGCAGAGCCAGAACATTAATGAGTCAGCAATTCATTCTGAAGAGCGTTGTTATGACTATGGCACCACTCGAAATCAAAACATCTCTGTAAGCTTTTCAGACATTGAAAGTGTTACTTCCTCTTTTAATGGTGAAATGCATGAAAACATTTCAGTTTGGTTAGAGCAGTTTGAGAGCGCTGCGAATATTTTTAATTTATCTGACCTACAAAAGTTTATTTTTGCTAAACGATCGCTTGGTGGTAATGCCTTATTATTTGTGAGAAGCGAATTGAATATTACGTCATACCGGGAATTAAAACGTGTGTTGATAGATGAATTCGAGGTCACTACTAATTCAGCCCAATTGCATGAAATATTGAGTAGGCGTAAAATGAAAGAATCTGAATCTATACAGGAATATTATTTTATAATGAAAGAGTTGGGTAATCGAGGGAGAATTGAAGATACCGCTTTAATGCAATATATTATACGGGGAATTAACGATAGAAATGAAAATAAATTAGTTTTTTATGGTTGCAAAGATTTGCGTGAATTTCGCGAAAAACTGAAGATTTACGAGGTTATAAAAAATGATTTTATGAGAGAAAAAAGTAAATATAATTTTAGCAAAGTAAAACAAAAACCAGATAATTTTGTGAATCATAAACGATCAATTAATTATGATCAGAATACTAAATTCTGTTTTAATTGTGGTGGTAAAGGACATTTATCTAAATTTTGTTCACATAAGAATAAAGGTTTAAAATGTTTTAAATGTCAAAACTTTGGGCATAAGGCGTCTGAATGTTCGGAATTAAATATGGAAACCAAATCCAACGATAACGTAGAATCTCTCAATATTGCAAAACAAACATATCTGTTTAAAATGGTTCGTTTTGGTAATTTAAATATTAACTCAGTGATAGATACTGGAAGTCAAGCTACGTTAATTTCTAAAAATATATTTGAAAAGTTAAATATTTGTGAACTGAATCAGTGTAATTCAATTTTATCGGGATTAGGAGATTGTAAAATAAAGCCCATAGGTATATTTAAGGGAGAGATAGGAATAAATAACTTTAAGTGTTTTACTGATATATGTGTCGTGGAGAATGGTGCTATACCGCATAATGCTATTATAGGGCTTGATGTAATTTTGCAAGGTGAAGTTCTAATAAATGAAAATGGATTTACAATAAAAAATAAGTCTCTGTGTGAAGAAAACAATATTATATCGTTTTTGCCAGTTAATGTTAATTGTGATGAAATTGAAGAAAATATAGGTTATAATATTTCAAAATCCATTAAAGATGAAGTGCGTCAATCTATGTTAAATTACCAATCGAAGAAGATTAAATCAACTAACATAGAATTAAATATTTTAACTAAAAATAATGAACCAATATATCAACGACCGCGACGTTTACCTTTTTCTGTAAATAAGATTGTTGATGCTCAAATAACTAAAGGGTTAAAACAGGGAATTATAGAACCTTGTTCTTCAATGAATATCAAGCAGACTGAAAAATCAAAAGAAATTATTGAAGCCGAATTTCAAGATAATTTTGAAAAACAGAGCAACAATCTACGAAAAGATGTCAAAAAACAAAAGATTGAAAGACCAATAGCTAATTGTGTGCAATGCGTTCAAGTAAACCGTAAAAAAAAAAAGAAGAAAGAAGGAAGGAAAGAAAAAAGGAAGCTTCATCCAATTCATAAAGATGATATACCTTTACATAAGTATCGTACAGATCACCTAGGACCATTAGAAAGTTCTACAAAAAATATAAATCATCATCGGATTACAACTAGTGTAGAATTTATAAGAAGATGGTGTGCAACTTAAACTATTCATTTATACTTCAATTACTTGACTGTGAATCTACCAATTATGACTATTTTCCCCCAAACATGACTAGATTTATCTATGTGTTTTGAAGACGTTGAAAGAAAAAGAAAAGTCAAAGAAGACGAAGTGACAAAACAAGACGATGATACTTATAGACGATAGTGATTTCCGAAGACGATGATGTTCTAAGACATTGTTTCCAAAGACGATGATGTTGAGATAAATGCTGTTCGAATTACAACTTGTTACTGCTTTTGAATTTTCTCTTTTCAGTTTTATTTTTTAGGTTGAGACGATCTTTTGTTAGAATCAAGAAGCTGAGGTCATCTTCTTTCCAGGAGGGCCGAGTGTGGGTTTGTAGTAGAAACACCCGATCATAGAGGGCGCGGCCTCTGCTACTGAAGGGAGTCCGCTCTTGAAGGAGAGTCGACGGTAGTCATCGGAACGAGGAAGACGCCCTTGTTGATGACTCTAGACGATTGATTTCTTAAGACGCTGAAGAGTATTGTTTTAATGTTTTTAAATGATATTGTGAAATGTCTCGTCCAGTATGTTCAACTTTATGTTCATGTGAAACGTCAATATTAAATGTCTGTGTGCTAATTTAAAGTATGATTTTTATTAACTAATTTAGGCCATCCCACACACACACACACACACACACACACACACACACATATATATATATATATATATATATATATATATATGTTATACAATACAGAGAGAATCCAAATCTAAACTGAATTTACAAAATTTGCATTTACAAAATGCTTTTTTGAAATAAATAAATTTTTAAAAATTATTTATCGTTAAATTCCTGAAAATTAAACTTATTTAAAAGTAAAGAAAAGGAATGCATAAAATTAAATACAAGAATAATATATGGAGAAAACAAGACGAAATAAAGATAACTGTGTGTGTGTGTGT
>BMAW01042923.1:0-25763 GCA_019974015.1 Nephila pilipes | reverse complement strand
ATTATTTTCTTAAGACATGTAAATGTTCTTGTGGTTGTTTCTTTTGTTTTACATTCCTGAACAAAAAAAAGGGAAATGTTTTCCGGCTCAAATCATGATACCAAAATTAAAATGCTTTTTTTTCTTAATTTTTAAAAATGACAGAAAAAAATTATTTTGTTTGAAGTAAACAAGTTTCTTTTGAACTATTAGCGATCTAATTTTTTCAAATGTTTATTTCCACCTTAATTTGTTTGTAGTTGTGCTGAGATTCAGTGGATCAGTTGAACAATTTCTAAGTGGTTACCGGGCATAATCTCAATCCCACACGAAGTAATGGCCCTTCTCTCAAGATTCACCTAAGACTACGAAACCCTTGTAAATGAACAATTAATCAGTTTTCACTAAGAGACACAGACACCTCCCTCTGTAATAAAATTGATCTTTCCGTGGAGTTACTATCAACCACACACGTCTTAAAAAGGAGAAATAATAGAAAAATTCTACTTTCCGAAGATGTTGCGAAAGAAATGAGAAACAATTTCGTGTCCGTTAGCTGTGCTTAAGGAGAACGCTTTAGGAATAGCCTTACACAAAAAATAAAACTCTTGAAGGGTTAAAAGAATGAACTGACGATGATTTGTGTTAACGCTTGGAAGGTTAAGAGAATGAACATTTTCGCTGATTCACTGGAGAGGTCCTTCACAAAAAACATAAAGTCATATTAGAAACACTTTATCGAGTTAGTTGAAAATTTAGTAGTAACAAACTTCTTCCCCCACCCCTTTGATCCCACATTGCATGTAATCAATAATTCAAGGGAAGCTCAAGAAATAATACTCAAACGAAACAATTCAAAAGCTCCCGGTCAAGACGAAATTAAAAAGAACTCTTAAATCTCTTCCGCTGAAAACTATCACCTACAAAACGGAAATATTCAACAAATGCCTCATTATTAACATAAAAACGTATGAGAACCTAAATTCCAATATGGGTACCTACCTCAAATGAGGTATGATAATCATCTCTAACATGCAGAGATTTATCTCAGAACTTTTGCAAGAGCCCTGAGATTTATTCCTCCGGATTCCTACACAATGAGTTCAAGACATTCCCAATTCAAAAAGAAATAAATATCAAGAAGAAACTGTGAATAAATAAAATTCCACTGCTAAATGCATCCGACAACAATCCCATTGTCATAAGCGAGAGGCATTGGATGAATAAAGACGGTCCTCACACCTATCCTTACCAGTCAGCTGAGCTCAAGGTCTTTCATCTCTGTTTCTACCACACAACTGTAGTAGGAAACACCTAATCAGCTGAGCGAGAAACAAAACACCATCTTAACACACTCCCTGCTCAAGGTCGGCACTTTACGTTTCGACCATTCACCTTTCTTCCCGAAGGCTTTGCCCTCCCCCACGCACACCACCACTCACTTTTCCTCCATTGATTTCTTCCTCAATGTTCGTTTTTCCTCCCTTTCATGCTATGCATCTTATAAAGATGAGGCACCTCTTCTAGAACCTGGACCTATATCCGACAATGACAGTTAAAAGCAGGGGGAAAGGGGTGGAACTTCATCATCAGATGACAGAAAGAACTTCGTTTGAGATTCATTTTGAACTGTTAGTAAATCGAAAAGGCTGATTGTAGAGGAGGGAGGAAAAGATGCACTTGAGTCGCTACCGTGTTAATTGAGTCATATAAGCATGAGTGCGAATAGTTAAGAGAGTCCAGTATTCCACGTTTTATCGAGGACCAGCGAATAAACAGTCGCTTCTACTCCACGGAATATAGTGACATGACTGAAAAAAAAATGTGTCAAAAGATGGAATGAAATGAGAGAAAAACAAGTTAGGTGGGGGGTGAGTGAGGGTACGAGTGGCGAAAGGGGAGCACCGGGCGTAGAGAACCGGCAGTAGTGACGTAACGAAACTGAATAGATGAGAGAAAGGAGGGGTTACTAATGTGTGGAGGGGGCTAGAAAAGCCCGCCGCTGCCGAAGGAGGGAAGGTAGGTAATCGGAGGAAAGAAGTGCAGCCAGAGTAAAAAGGAGGAGAGAGACTGATCAAAGACCTGACCTCCGAGAAGAAGGAAAAAAAAAACGTTTTGGGAAAAGTTTGATCAGCTGATTGCAAGGAATCAGCTGATCGTGAAAAGTAGGTCAAAGGAAGAAGTGCGAGATTGTCTCCAAAGAAAAGAGAGTTTAAAGTGGATGCTAAGTGGGCAGAATGATTACGGTTTTCGAAGATGATGATGGATTGGATATTAATTGTGCTATTGGAATGGTTAGCGATGTTACTATAGAAGTTAGAGGAAAGCTGGGAGATAAGTTTGGCGATGGATGGGATATCTAATTATCTGCGGATATAGCGGACTGTCATATATCTGGGGGCTGTGGATATTGAGCGTAGAAATGAGTTTTGAGTACGTTGAAGAAGGTTTCTGTTGGATTTTGCAGTGGTCCCCCACATTTGGCAGCCGTAAGTGATGATTGGAAAAACATGGATTTTGTAAATAAGGGGTTTGCTTCTGAGAGAGAGCTTAGACTTTTTCTCCAGTAGTGCTTGCAGGGAGTAGAACTTCTCGGATGCTATCTCGATGATGTTTTGGATGTGATCTTGGTAATTTAGTTTACTGGAGTACTGAATTTATAATTTAGTTTATTGGAGATCTTTGCTAGGTTTCGGAATCATGATGATGATGCCGTGCTTCTAGGCATCGGGAAAGTAGTTAAGGGTGAGGCATCTGTTAGAACGTTTACTGAGATGGGTTATTGCATTAATTGTAAGAAACTTAAGGGCAAAATTTCGGATATTATCTGGTCCAGGAGCTTTATTATTTTTGAGTCTTAGGATAATTTTGATAATTTCAGAGGGAGAGGTAAACGGAGGAACAATGGAGTGGTGTATAGTGTGGAGGAAGGTGCTAACGGTTTCTTCAACTATTTTAATGTGGTCTTCGTCTTCCGGATCGTCATTGACCATGAAAGAGTCTTCTAGGCTTTCTGCGAAGAGATTTGCTTTGTCGTGGGTGACAAGGATTAAGCCCTGGCTACCCATGAGAGGTGGAATGGTTAAGGAGTGAGTTTATGATATTTTACAAGCTTGTGGATAGAGTTGTCTACTATGGATGCAGTTTGGAAGGAACTATCAATAGCTTCATCTCTTATTGTGGAGAATTCTTTTTTAATTTCTCTATGTAATTTTTTGAGAATGGTCTTGTAGGGAGGGTATCTAGTCTCTTGCCAAAGTTTTCTTTGTCGGTTTTTTCAGTGGTTTTGGCTCTGAGTTCAGGAGGGATGGTAGAGGGACTGCTAGTGAACTCTTGCATTTACTTGCTTGATTTATTGCAGTGATGATGGCTTGGCTGAAGGAGGAGATGGAGCTTTTGACGTCTTCTATATTTTCGATGATGGGGTTACTAGGGGTGGTGTGGTGGATAATTTGTTGGAATGACTCTCAGTTGGTGAAGTGATAGGTTCTGGGAGAGGGTGGGATGAAATTTTGAAAGTTTATTGAGAGGTGAACAGCTTCATGGTCGCTAGAAAGATCCGCAATGACTGATGCTGTGATATCACTTGGACTAGAGGCGAGGCAGAACTCAAGTGTGGCATGGTTGAAGCGGGAGTATGTAGTGATCTGGGTAGGAGTGGATGGAGCAAAGCTTCTGAAATTGGAACTATTGATGTAGTTGAAGAGCTGTCTACCAGCATTATTATCGTAGGAAGTAGGGCTCCAATTATGATGTTTGGCATTAAAATATCCTATTATGAGATACTGAGGTCTATTTCTAAAGAATTTTCTTACTTCAGGGATGAAGTCTGAAAGGGATCTTTTAGTTGGAGGCCTGAAGTTAGATGAGATGGTGAGACTATTGTTCATTTCAATGTATACTGTCGTACTTTCAAAGGCAGTGGTACGGACGTTAATACGGTGATAAGGTATGGGATTTTTGATGATTGTAGCAGTGCCGCCTCCCTTGTGGGTGAGGCAATCAGTTACGTGAGTAGTGTAGTTAGTAAAGTTGAGTGAATCGCAGGGCCTGAAGAAAGTCTTCTGCAGGCATAGGATGTCTGGGCTATTGGATCTTATGAAATTTTCAAGTTCGGCCATTCTTGTGTGAAGGCCGCCTGCATTCCAGGAAATAATGTGGATGGATTTAAGAGTTCTTCTATTATGGAGCTTAAGAAGTTGAAGTCCAGGTCAAGGAGGTTAACACAGGCGATAAATTTAACGGTCTCAGTCATGTTTGAATTAGAGATGTTTATAAATGATTTTATGGTGCCAAATGTTTATTGGACAAGATGATTTTTCAGCTGTGCAGACAGTGAAGAGATGCTATTTGGCTTGGCTATTGGAGTTGGTGAGGAAGTTTGGTGGGTGATGTTCACTACTGGGGATAGAGTGGAGGTGTGGATAACGGGCATCTGTTGACGTGCTTGAATCAGGATTGCTCTTTGTTTTATTTTTTCTTTCCAAACATTCAGTGAGAGAAGCAGCTGGTGGAGAAGGAGGGCTTGAGTTTTCTTCTTCTGTTTCAGGTTTCGGTTTATTAATAGGATTTTTGGAGCAGCCCGGGAAATTTGCCGGGTGAGGTTCGTTACAATAGCTTCATTTTGGTGGTTGTTCCATAGGCTTATTACATAACCGAGTGAGATTATCACCGGCGCATCTCAGGCATCTGAGAAGGCGGTAGCAGTGCAGGAATGTTATGAAAAAATCCCTGGCATCTGTAATATTGCGGGAGGGAGGCGGTTTTTTTTCTTTAGAGTTTCAACTTTGATTTTAATTGAGCAGACTTCGGAAATATTATAAATGTTTTTGTTAGCTTCGGATTTTGGTAAGGACATCAGAAAGAGTAGCAGGGAAAGGGGAGAGGGATCTATTAGTGATGGGGTAGCTTTCATTAACTTGAAAAGTTTTGTTAGAAAGGTTATTAATAATTTTTTCCTGGTGCATATCTGTTGGCATACCATGTAAGATAACTTTCGTGCATTTTTCTCGGGGAGTTGGAAGGTGTAAGCAGATAAGTTGTGTTGTTCAATGTATCTTCGGATGGTATTGCAGGCAGCGGTGGTTTGAGAAAAAATTTTCAGACTGGTGCCGATGAGACGTGCCGAGAGCTTTAGTTTGGTAAGGTTTTGCTGAAAAGGGCTGTGGAGTTATTGACGTTATCTATAGTGATGGGAGGAGCTGAGGTTGAGTTGGATGTCTGCGGTGCCACAGTTGACCCTTGGGTAGACTGAGTGATATTGGAGGCACCTGGAGAAAATTTGTTTTGTTCACAGTGCCGTTGGAAGGTCCAGGAATTGAGGATTGGGTAGCTGGTTTCTTCCAAGGCTAGGTTTTTTCTCTGGATTCTTGGTAGGAGTTTGTTGCGTATGTGTCTTGGAGGAAGAGGAGGAGAGTCATCCATCCGAAGGAATTCTGGAGGGTCCTCTAAGGAGATGGAGCTGAATTTGTTTGAAAAGATCATTTGATCTATTTTATAAGCTGCCATTAGCTCTTGGAAATTTTCTATCCTTTATTTTCATGGAGGTTTGGTTTTGGATAATATTGGGGTGAGCTAAACCACAAGATTGACAGAGGTTGGTAAGCTATGCTAATTCAGGGTGAGTGCCTACCTTCGAGACCAAAATATTTAAAAAAAATTAATTTTTGCACATTTTTTTGTGTTGTTAGTATAAATAACATAGTACATAAAAATAAAAAAAACACATAAAATATTTAATAAGTATTGTTCTTTTTGATAAATTGGTCGTTTTCAATGAAATTTCAGCATATTTTGACTGAAACGGTTAACACCATATTAAGATTTCCAATGCAGCTACATCACTTTCCTTTGCACACAAAATACAAATAACAATTTTCTTCAAAATAAACCAACATCTAAGTGAAAGAATAAAATTTAAAAAATCTACAGGTAATCTCACCTTTTAACATGGACATTTCTGCAATTTTTTCAACTTTATCTTTACATAACAATCCTAATTAAAAATACATTCCCCTTACATAAATATTTTAGTCCATTTCATTAAAAATAGAATATAAAACATTCTCAGAAAATTTCATGGCATTATCTCGATTCTTTCTTGAGATATCATGTAAATGGTTTCAAATTTGCTTCAAAAACACTATTCTGAGAAAAACACATTTAAAGTTTTATGTTGCAGTGAAAAGCCACTTACCCATTTCAAAATAATCTAAAATTCCCCGGGATGATATGTCAGGCCTTTTTTTTTCCTGCTGCAAAATTTTTATTTTCCTCCTAGCACGTGCTTTTTTCCTTTGCAATTTTACAAGGGTTAAAAAATGTCTTTTTGCATCGGTGATACGTCGAAAATCATACTTCTTTAAAATACGGAGCATATAATTACCGACATTTAGCTACAACTTATTCATTACCTCAATGAAACCACTGGCACCTTCATTAAACTGAAGAACAGCTAGGTAAGCACCTAATTGCAAAGTTTCCAATTCGGTAAAATGTTGTTTTGGAATAATATTCCAAAGAACACCGTTAAAACTTTCATTGCAGTTTGTGTCATGCCATGCAAACACTTTTTTAATAGGGTTTGGTCGCATAAATTCATATAGCTCAGTTTAATTAAATTTATAATATTTTGTGAAAGTCCAGTGGATTCATCAGGTAATGTTTTACACTGAGCTTTTGCTTTTTGAAATTTGCACCAGCTGTCTTTTCCCTGTGGACACTGACCATGCATAGGAAACTCTTTACTGGAACATCAGTGGTAAAAAGCAGCAATAACTGCACTTTGCATGCTTTCTAAATTGTTTATGTTACTGCGAATAGCAATTCTATAATAATTCTGCAGCTTGTCTATAAAACTATCTGTTAACTTTCCCCTTACTCCAATTGCTTTCGTAGATTTTTTTAAGTTCCGCAAGTGACTCCTATCTCTCTTCTGAACATGACCAATACATTCAAATTTACAGAGTGTATTTGGGTCATACATATTTTTAACGAACTCATATCCATTAGAGTCCCCTTCTCCATAATAATCCCTGTACTGTAATTTCCGTAGATTTTCCGATCGCTCAAATATGCGATATACTCCAATTGTCTCCATGCTAGAAGCAAAACCCTTATGATTGCAACAAACACGTGAACCGGAAAAAGCACCTGGAGTATTTGACATTTTATTACATATTCTACAGAAATGTGACATCATTTCGACTTCCAAGACCTTTCCAGTATCAATGGATATGCAACTAACACAACCATTGTGAGATGAGTAGCCCCTTTTCTGCCAAGTCCCATCCATTGACACTCCGCAGCAACTTATATCTGTTAAAGGTTTTTCTTTTCGAATTTTATCTGCTGCATTGAGCATGCTTTTCTTAGCAGCTTCAGATGCAGCGCGTAGAATTTTTAGCTCTTGATTTCTAAAAGCTCTTTTGGACAAAAAAAAAAGGCAAGTCTAACATGCTAAACAGTTTATTTTCAGCTGTATAGCCCTTCCCGATGAGTTTTAACGCATAAACAACAAGAATATTTAAGTTAAAATGCATTATTAATCTTTTCAGATGAAACATATACCTTAATAAAATCACAGTTCATACATTTATACAAGAATTTGAGCGTATGCCAAATCTTGAATCCTCTGTCAAGCGGAGGTTATCCTGGAAAAAAACAGGGCAACACAATACTGCAAATACAGATATTAATGATCTAATATCATATATACGATTACCAAAAAGTTCACTAGAACCTGCAGAATATATATTATCAGAAAAAGTTTGCTTCAAGCCCTCAAGTTTTGAAGCACTTGCTGTTTTCTGCTCATCATTTGCAGTAGAAACTTCATTTTCATGTTGAGCATTGTTTAGTATTGGTTTCTTAGAGTACTGATTTCTTAAAAATCTTCGTTTCTTTGGGCAGTAATTTTTGAAGTGTCTCATATTTATGTTACTTTGAATCGCTTTTAAGCAAAATTGCAATTCAAAATGTAAGTTATTTTTGTAAAAAAACGATCAGAAATACGAAAACAAAATACACATTCAAATGTAAACAGAAGCTATTTGTTGCCAATTCTCGGCAACAAATCATTAAACTTAACTGTACAATAGTGGCCAAACCACTAGAAAAATTATTGAAATATTATTTATAATTGAAAAGAAAAAGGAAAATGTAGAAACCGAATTAAGAAATGCAATTATGTACAACTTCCGGTTACAGAATGCTACTTCCGGTTCTCTTTTGCAGCTGACGATGTTTTTTTAAAATTGCTATATCTTTATTTCTATTTCACGTAAATTAAAAATGAAAACAAGTTTGAGAAGAGAAATGTTGAAACTAAAAGATTATTAAAGAAAAAGAAATTGACCCAAGTGGTCAAAAAATGACATTTTGTACGTAATATAATAAGCTCGTTTGGTTTTAGATTCGTATACTTCGTGCAAGCCTCTTCAATGAAAAACAAGTAATTTTCCTTTACTTCATTTTTGGTGGATTCGACAAGAAAAATTACTTTGGGGATTTTATTTAATTTTTTTTCCATAAAAAATGATTATGAAAAGGCAGTCGATTGAGTTATTACAAGCGATTAATTTAATTTTGAGAGACTCTACGTTAATTGACTCGATAAATGAGGTAAACAACTCACCATTAGCAGAAACATCAGGTATGTTGACGGTGTCCATGTGCGTTTCGGTTGAGAAGCAAGCTGGAGCAGGGGGTGGGGGAGGCCAGCATCTGTTCTTTAATTGTCACACTTGGGAAGGAGATGCCTGAAGTACCAGACGGCGTCAGGGAAAAAGCACAAAAATAAAAAGAAGGGCGAAGATCGTCGGAAACAGAAACAATGATAAGGAACCCAAAATGACTAAAAGGAAAGCCAGGAGAAAACCTCTGACATGCTTTCAGCGTCAAGACCCAACGTGGCGACAAGGTGCATCGACGTTGAGAGACGTATTTTCTGTAGTGGGGCGAAAAAGATTTGAGCATTGTTCATTTTATTTGGGATATTACCTATCAAGTTGTGAAAGGTAGATGACAGATAATTCATTGTTATTAATGTATGGAATACTTAGTTTTTTGTAAAGGTTTCGAACCATACAGAGTCTTGCATTTGTGATCAATTTAAAGGCGCTTATTTTGAGTATGTTGATGGTGAAGTTTACTGTCGCTAGAGCCAGATATTTGTATAGGGTGCCAAACATGATATAACTGATTTCAACACTTAAAAAAATGGGAAATAAATTGCATATTGGAAAACAAAAAGGAGAGTCAAAAATTGAAAAAAAAAATCGTTACATGTGCGCATGCTCAACTCAACACCGACTGGGATAACTGACATTCCCTCTATTAAACTTCTAGCATAATTAAATATTGTCCA
Organism: Nephila pilipes; assembly: GCA_019974015.1. Classification (NCBI taxonomy): domain Eukaryota; kingdom Metazoa; phylum Arthropoda; class Arachnida; order Araneae; family Nephilidae; genus Nephila; species Nephila pilipes. Next base: position 16,417 of record BMAW01042923.1, on the reverse strand, counting down.
TCGAACTATCTATCCGGAGCTCGGGATAATCTCGTTAAATGACGAACGCTCATATTCATTGGCAATGACAAAGATCTTGACTTTCTTTCGGGTAGCCTTCGGATCAGAAGAAGCCTCAGTTGAACTCGGAGCAGAGGTCTTAGTGAAGTTGCTACATTTGTTATATTCTTGGGAATAGAATAGGGCACGCAAATCTGCTTCGTTCTCAATGGTAAGAAAATTGAATAAGATTCATACTTTAATGACTGGTATTAATGACGCACATGAAGTAAACCATCATTAATAGGTCTTTTTGTGGTTAAGCACACTTCGTCATATATCCACTATTATTACACTTCTTCATTTAGAACCATGGTATTATTTCTAAATGAAAGATACTCACCTGGAAAAATCACCTTCAGTCATTCCTTTTCATCACTTCATCTTGATTTCCTTTCAATCTAATGCGAATATCAGGAAATATTATATCCAAGCGTGATCTTAAATTTCTATTGAATAATTTTTTTTTCAAGAATTTCATCCGTCACTGAATCTGGAGCTTTTTCTTCAATGAAACAAAAAGTTTATTTACTTTTATTTCTTATAGGGCTAGGCAAAAAATGCATAGGACTCAAGAACAAATAACATAAGACTGGAGCCTAAAGAGCACTTTCAAATATCTCGACACATCTGAAGGTTTGCGAAGAGCCCCATATCGGAGTAGGTGGTCCTTTCCATTACAAGGTGTAGAAATAGGATCCGTTGCGATTCCAATGCGGTGAAGATGGGCAGAGAAGCATTCATGTCCCGCAGATAGACGAAAGGCCGACACTGATTGGTTTATTAGGTATAAAAGAAGGGCTAACCCTCGTGCAGCTCTTTTGGGATGAAAGAGTCTGATGATCCAGCTAGAAATTAGATGTAAAATGAGTTCTTTAGTAACAGCTTAATCTTCTAAAAAGAAGTGGCAGCATTTGAATACTTTAATAAGTTTTTACCCCTCTTTGTAAGGAAGCATGGTTGTTCATTACCCCAAAGACCATAATGACCAGGCACTCCTTGTAGAACATTAGATATTCATTGATAGCTCATTAAATTCATAGTTCTCATTCATTAATCTCATGAGTTCTTAAAACTATGAAATTTCTGGTGTCAATGGAAGTTCTACAGAGCTAATTAATTAAATGGCTGCTTTAGTATCTCAAAACTGGACTGCATGAAAATGAACTGCAATACTTGAACTTGTGATGAACAGCTAGTAATTATTTCAGAGCTATACAAATGGCTACTAATTCACCATCAAAGGAATTATCAATATCTACAAAGGCATAAAAAGGAAAAAAATAAAAGATCCGAAAAAACACAAGCTTCTACATTAAAATAACAGTCAAACTGAGAACCATCAACATAAATATATAGCCAATCACAAGCTGGATATATGTTTGTAAATGTCTCTAGGGCAATATCTTTTAGGATACTTTGTGCAACATCTCTTTTTTATGGATGGTTTCCACTAAACCAAGCTTTACGTCAACATTAACCACTTCCAAAGGGTTTCATGGGTGGTTATAAATCACCTGGGATTGCAAGATCTTTCCTAATGTCTAGGACTTCTGAATAAATCCATCTTTTTATTTACCTAGGCTTGGCTACACAATCCCTCCATTATTAATCCTGTATTCTCAGCAGCGTTTCATAGAGAATCAAAGCATTCTTCTTTATAGTATCTTGGAAACGATTTTTCCTTATCAGCAATAACATCGCATCAAAAGATGAAACAAAAAGTTATATTTAGTTTTAAATGTAATGTGTTTGATCAAAAGTTTTTACTTAACTCTCAGGCTATCCGGAAAACCCAGCGCTGAGAAAACATATTTTATTCCATTCTTGTGAAAAAAATATCTGTTTCGTAGGAACACATAGAAGATTTGATTTTTAAAAAGACAGTAATTGAAAATTAAAAAGTGAAAAACAATCATGTATCTTCCAGTTACTATTGAAGTTGTAATTCACTTGGTAAAGCGTGACTCAAACATTTTGAAATAAAAGTGTCCTCAATAGAAAAAAAAATGTCCTCAAAATGGACTAGCATTGTCATAATGCAAATGCTGACAAGCATTACTTGTATATTCCCATGGGTAAACTTGGACTTTGCATGAAAAGAATCACAAATGCAGGGAAATTCGTTATTAAAAAATCTTTGTATTTTTGTTCATATTTTTCCAAAATGTGTAATTGCTCTCGAGTACTTTCATTTTAAACAATCCGTTCAAACCAATGCAGTTCATATTTTTTCTGCAATCGTTTTTGATAAAAGCAACCTAACAATTTTCATAATACATCCAATAGGTGTCCAGTATAATCTCCAAAATTTTTACTCTACTCATTTTCTGTTCCCATTACATCACGCAGAAGTATTTAGTCATCAGAGGCTTACCTATAGATAGGTACGGGCATTATGACCGTCATGACTCCGAGGCTCCTAAATAATATTTTTTGCTCCCATGGGATTGCTGTCTTTCATTAATACATATGGCGCGTACCCTAGTGATTCTCCCCAACTTTCTCTCCAGAGAAAGTTACCAAAGCGATCCTTCTCAGTTTTCGCATTTCCTTTTGTTGTTTAACAAAAATAACAGCACTTATTTTTTCTTTAGTTTTATGCAACAACTTCACATCAGTTTTATATCCTAAAAATGATTCAACTTTGAAAATTTGACATTTGTGCCTCGGTTTAATTTAATACCAGTTGTTAATGCAGCCCAATTGCTACCCTCAAAACCAATTAAATTGGACTGTATAAAACACCCGATTTAAAATAATAATATCTTTATCTAAGTATTCATTTAAAATATCTCTATATCTTAAATATAAAGAGTTATCGAATTTCATTCTCCTTTCTAAACCTTTCAATATTTTCTCTGCAACATAGTTGTTATCACTTAACTGACTGGAGTTCTCTTTCCAAGGTATATTAACAGTGTAGCGATTATTTTTAAAATTAACAGTCTCATTGAAAATCTCAAGGGCTTTGTACTCAAAGTAACAATGACTATTATCTCTAATTCCAATTGATTCTAAATCGAAGAATTTTTTCAACTGTGTGTCGACATTTTCATTAATAAATCCACAATGTACTGGTGTTTTCTCTTTTCGAAGATTTTCAATACTTCCACCTATTAAATAACGGAATGCGGAATTTTGCAAAATTAAATTAGAGTTAGGTACATAAATTCGTCCAAATCTCATCAAATCAAAAAATATCTCAAAATTAAGGAGTAAGACCATTTTTCCCGGTTCATGGATCTGCTAATTTAATATTTTCAGGTATTGCTGCTTTTGATAAATTAATTTTTAGCGAAGACATCAAATTTGTAATTTTTGTAACTACGTAAAATTCCAATTTACGATTAAAAGTTTTTTCTTCATTAAAAATAACTGCACTCACTTTCGATTTCACAGTTGTTGAAAGTCCCGACAAACAACCAACATTTAAGTTGACATTTTCTTTCTGCAACTGAAGACTTTCAGCCAAATTTGATGAACAAAGGTGAATCATGCTTTCATTATCTAGTAAAGTTCTCGCTGAATACATTTTTCCTTCGTTACTTTTAATAAAAATTAAAGCTGTGGATAATAATACTTTCTTCACAATATTATTATTTTGATAGCTGCTGTCATTAAATATTCATTTTCGGTTACTAAAGGAGTCACATTAACATCAAGTTCCTGTGAATTTTTACGAAAATTAGATTCTACTATTTGACCTGACGGCGATGAAATCCCATGATTATTTTTATTTTGCAGAAACGAAGGCTTTTTACGCTCAAAGCAAATTAAAAAATTGTGTTTCTTTTTATAAACTCTACATGCATAATTACAGTAACAATTTCTTACATTATGCATACCTAAACAACAAAAGCATAAATTTTGTTTCTTTATAAACTCAAATCGATCCTTAATACTTGATTTTTGAAACTTATGACATTTAAACAATTTGTGTTCGGCATTACACAGCTAACAAGCACTTTCACTTTTTTTCAGTTCGTTACACATGAAACCATTGGAGAAACTTTGGAATAATTTAGTTTTTGAATTATAGGCGTTTTAGTTGCATTTAAAGTTCTAGCAAAATCTTTAAGAAAATCTAACAGTTCTGATACAGTAGTTAATGTATCCTTCTTTAAATTTCTTTTCCACCATAACTTAGAGTTTTGATCAAGTTTTTAAGTTAAAATGAAAGCAAAAATAATCGATGTAAATCCTTCTAACTTAGACATTCTAAGGATCTAACAACTTCACTTGTCACCTCAATTAAATTTAGAATTACTGTTGCTGACCCATTTTGAACAACAGGAATGTTCATAAATCTTTTGAGGAGGGCATAAATTTGTTCTCGTGTATTAGAATATCTCTCCTCTAATAGAGACCACGCTAATCTATAATCAAAATCTGTAATTGAAATTGTTTGGATTATTCTAAACACATCTCCTCTTAATGCTGACTTAAGGTACTGCAAATTAATAGCATCCGATAAGTTTGGATTTTGGTCAGTACTCACTTTAAAATATCTTTAAATGAGAGCCAAGCATGTATTTCTCCGGCGAATGTGGGTAAAGAAATCTTAGGTAAACGCACAACAGAATTTTCAAAAACACAATTTATAGAACTTTATTCTAATTAGTTCTAAAAATTATTATTATGATTAAATTTTGACGACTTAATACTAACATCAAATTCTAAGTCAATAATAATGACATTTATTTCATCTTGTTTATCCATAATTGTTTCAATATTAATTACATCACTTAGATTGATGATAGAATGGAAAATAGAATTAAATTTATCTTGTAAATTTTTAAATTTTGTGATTAATAATTATAATTCCTTTAAACTTAAATTTGGTTAATGCAATTTTTATTTTAATTTTGTTAGCACAGCTTTTTGTTCTCATTTCTTGGCCAGAAAATCTTTCATGTTCGCAGCCATATCGCTATACACAATAAATTACTAACAATATGTTCGCAAAATAAACTGATAAATAGATTCTAAAGGGCGTACTCACCCCTAATTCAGTAACTTCCAACGGAGATTTCTTCAACCGACCACAACGCCGTAAAGGTTCAATGACCGGTCCGAAGGGGAACAATTTATAGTCAACCACAACATTAAAAGTTCTACTAACTAACAGTTCACAGAACTCCAGCGTATAAAGACGACCAGAAAATGTTTTGCTTGTTTCGATGTAGGGAGAAGTTTTTTTTTTTTTTTTTTCTTGTGTGCTTAACCGTTGGAGTAGGAGTAGAAGGGACGCCAAAGTGTCGCTCCCTAAATAAAAATTATTGTTATTTGAAAAAAAAAAGAAACTTCCCCCTACATCGAAACAAACAAAACATTTTTGAAGGGGCGATCGCAGCTCCTTTTTAGGGGTGTAAACACCAATTATGGAGCATATTTCAAAAAAGTATTTCATTATAAGGGAGTGAATATTTAAATTTTCGGACGCAAAAAAAAAAAAATCTTGTAACCCTTCAAAAGAATGAAAGAAACTTTCCTTGCATTACTGGCTTTAAGCAGTTGCTCTAGCAATAACATGCATTAATATGTGGATCTTATGCACTCCTCATGTGGTATTAATTATAATTTTTTTACTTGATTTATCGCAAGTATAATTATCTATGTATATAGCGTTTACATCAAATTTTGAAAAAAATGTCTTGCATGTCCAAATTTCAAAAGAATTTGAGCAATTTTGTGATATTCAATATTTTGAGATGATTTTTGAACGTAATCCTATTATCGTGACCTATTGGAATTTTCCCATTCTTTTTTCCAATTGGTACGATGAGTGTAGTGCACATTCTAATAAATTAATTTTCAAAATAACTCCAAGTGATCCTAATATGTCTAAATCAAATTCTATGCGTTCTTTCATTAAAAGATATTTGTCATGTGCTCTCTTCTTTAAATGTAAATATGTTTCATAATTATTTAAAGTACCTGGAGGTACGTAAAAGGCGTTACAATATTCCGATAAAAGTTCTTTAAATTTTACATTCACTTCGCATATTTGATTTTAGGAGTTTTTTCATATATGAAAATGTCTAACCATTTTAATTTAACCTTATGCAACCAATGACGTCCTCAAATTTATTCCAAATTTCCATGAATAATGCTCATTTACTAGTCTTGGTAAAGCATAGATTTAAAAAAGCCAAAATAACTTGACACTGTTCTTTCTTGGTGTATGTGAAATGAAGCAGTAGCGAAATGTCTCGTAAAAGGTTCGAAACTTTTTTTTTTGTTTAGTTTAGTTTTTATTAACGTCGCACTAAAAGCAACTTGGTGGATATTGGCGAAAGACCTCGTAATTGTGAGCTTCAGTCAAGTGACGAGGACGACACCTGAGCTGGCATTTCCCCCTCCTAAATTCCACACCACTTCAATGGGAGGTAAAATGTTCCAGACAAAATTCTATAAAGTGCGCATTAAGAGGAAATAGAGATTAAAATATCAAAGTCGCTTCCTCCATCAGAAGATATTGTATGATGCGTTAAGCCTATCTGTATTTCCAGAAAGCTGGGAGAAATGTTGTTGTGAATGAATCTTGTCTGGTTGCCATGGGAACCATTTCCGTAATGAAAGGAAAAGACGCCCTTGATGATGTGTAATACAATCGGTCGCATTTTGAGTTAATTGTGAGTAGTTCATGAAAAAGGAGAATTTAGCGAGAAACAGGAGTATTTTATTTAGTTCAATATGTAGAATAGAAATGTTCGTGTTAGCAGTCAAGCCACAGATTTGACAGGCATATGTGATAATTGGCAGGAGATAGAGATTGTAGATGAGCAATCATTTGAGTAGAGCATTTTATTTTTGAAAGAAAGTTTTGATTTTCTAACCAGAAAAATCTTCTAAATATTTGTGAAATTTATTCTAATTCTTTTTCTTGATCGATTGAATATGGTAGCCACGCATCTTGTCCAGAATTACTCCAGGTATTAGCGGGTTGACCTAGTATATTCTTTTATGGAGAATTTATTCAAATGTGTTTTTATAGTTGATTTGTTAAAAATTAAAAATCAAGGTCTTCGGTGGGAATGTGATTTAGTTCTCACCCTTGGCTGCACTAGTGTTTATTCAAGATAAATTGCCAAATGTGGCAAGTCTCACTTTTTTGCACTCAGAAATAGTGAATTAATAAATTTGAAGCATGTTTATATTTCCTTTTTAGAGAGGAAGAATGTATAAAAACTGAAGAAAAATTACTGAACATGTTTAAGTATAATATCGTTCAATTAATCGAAGTTAAGGGTTCGCTGTAGCTTCCGTGATCGTGGAAACGTTCCTAGCTCATTGCATGAGGGAAAAAAAATTCCTCGTCTGTATCGGCGCTGGAAAGAATGGAGCCATCAGCTTAGTGTGCTCTAGATATTTAAAAATATTCGTAAGTTATCTCATATATAAGCAACTAATGTTTTGTTCCTTGCTTTTCAAATTTTTTGCTTAAAAAAGTACAACCTCACCATTATTAAATGCTTTAAAGTGTTTTTTCGTTTTAAGAAATTTATGTTAACTCTACAGTTGCGGATTATATGTTTAGTAGTTCCTTCAGTTCCAACGTAAACCTTTCATTTGAGAATTTTTGTTCCGATTTTAATTATATTTTTCGATATCGCAGTGATCCGGGATAAGAAAGATAAAATTTGTTATCTATTCGTTCCTATTTTTCCCTAATGATTCCTATCTCTATTTGCATTTTATTCTAAACCTGGAGTTAGGAAAAGCGTGAAAAAACGAACTTAAGAAATCAAACTTTGCTTATTAAAATAGCTATCAGAAAAATCTAAGTATCTCGTTCCTTTTTTGATGAACCAAATATTTGCTATATCCTATGTCATTGTTTGTTCTCTAAATAGCTTATTATTCGTCGTAGGAGTATTTACTGACTGTAATTGTTCATGCAGAGAATGAAAACGTATTTGTGTGCGATGCGAATCAGATTTGGAACAACACCGTAAAATATGGCTCTGAATGCACAGTCTGTAAATGATTGGACATCCTTAAAACATTTCGATTTATAAGATTATTGCAAATATTTGTATTGTAAGTCTACAAAACTAGTAACATTGATGATGTCTCGTATAGGAATTAATATTGATGGACATTTGATTCAGTTACATAAATAATTTCTAAGAAGAATAATCTCACTTTTAAAGAAATGTTTGTATAATTAGATAATGCTCTAAATACCTTTGTTTGAAATTTCTTTATAATATTATCAACAATTACAGAAATATTTGGCAATATGAAGGCATGTACTAGAAAAAAAATTTGAGCACATGTAAATTTTTGGAAAACATCTTTTCGGAACCTTTTTTAATTTTACAACCTTTGACAGTTTTTATTAATTCTAAATTTATCATTTTCTGACTTTGTTCAATGCAGCATAACGTGTGTTTTGAGCCAGTGTTATTAGCTGAAAAATGAAGCAAATTCTTCTATAAACATTTATTTCTTTTTTCCGAAACACAAGGGATAAATATATTAATAATTAATAGTTGTTGGAAGTAAACTGTCAATTAAAATGAATCACTTACTATATTTTTCTTTTTAAGCTATTACTTTGAGAAACATTTGAAAAGCTACACACAAACCCAGAGGAGTTGTGTAGTGTAGTGGAGGGATAATCGAAATCAAAGACAGAATAATGCTGTGACACAGAGACTAAAATGAGGAAAGCAAGGGGGGAGGAGAACAGCTTGTTTGACATTGACACCTTCGATCAGAAAGTAGGATTGTAGAAAAAGGGTCTAATTTATTCCAGTGAAATAAACGCGGCACAAAACTAAAGCTGAGATCTTAATAATTATATAAATTCGAATGCTTCTTAACATCCCAAATGGAAGTAACCCTATATTTATTCTAGGCGAAGCTTGTAATTCTGAACTATAGTCAAGTGACTAGGACGAAATATGAGCTGAAATTCTATTCTTCATATTTGCACGCCACTCCAACGTGAGAACTAGAAATCTTAACAGATTTAACGGCAATTTTCAACTTAATCGTGACTCGCCGAAAACTACACCAAGACCATTCAAGTACTATTATCAATAATTATGTAAAAATTCAGTAAAGAGATGAAAAGATTTTCAACAAAAAAAGTAATATTAGCATTGTCAAAGGCAAGCAACAAAGTAAAGTTTTTACGAAGGCTTAACTTTTGTGTAGTTACATAAGCATTTCTTCATGTTTCATATTTTTGAACAGATTGTCGAAAACTTGAATCGGCAGGATATCTATCAAGTACCTGATCCCTATCGAATGTGAGTAATGATGGGCGCTTTTGTGACATACCCTCATCGCCACTTAAGATATGAGTCATTGAAACTCGATTAAATGTTTATTCACGAAAGAGTCAGTTAAGGAATATGAAAGTAGTTTTATTCTGTTTTTACAGATGAACCATAATTAGTCTGAATGCAGGTAGATTACCAAATCGCCAATTCAACCCAAGATTATAATTGAAAAACCCACTGATCTCAATAACAAAACAAAATTGGATCAGAGTCCATAATAATACTTATAAACTGGGTCTGAGTCAGTTTTTCAGAGATCAGTTTTTCAGCGATCACTTAACACTAAAAAGCACACCTTCCATCTCCTCTCAGCACTTTAACATATATCTCTGTGGAATCATTTCCTTTTCATTTCACGTCTCTAGAAATAGCTATTTCGATTGAGAGATAAAGTTTACACAGAAGGTGAGGTTCTTAAATCAAATAACATCAAAAAGTAGCAAAAAGGTTAATTGAAGGAGGGGGGAGAAGGCACGATAATCCCTTTCAGAACATAAATAAATATTTGAAGTTTTTTTTTCTCTTTCGTTTTTAAAGCAAACAAGGAAATTTGAAAATGCTCTACATTTTAAAAATATGTGTCTTTGCAATTCCGATTTGAATATATCGTTCGCATATTTAGAATATTAGTTTTATATTTTTCAAATGTCTCTATGCAATCAGAATTTTTTGTACCCGTTGGCGTGTTGTTGAAGTTCGGAGAAGGGGTGCCAGCTCAGGTGTCGTCCTCGTCACTTGACCGTGGTACAAAATTACGAGGTCTGTCTCCAATAGCCCTCATGTTGCTTCTAGTGCGACGTTAATATAAACTAAACTAAACATTTTGTGAATGGTTTTATTTTCAATTTAAATCTAAAATGAAGAAAATTTATGTTTAGTTATAATAGAGAGTGAAAAGGATTCATGTGAATTTAAAAAAAAACTATGGGTTCAATAGTAACATAGCGCTCTTACTATTGTTTTATATAAGAATGGTTTTACTATTATATTCAACTGCAATGCTTTGAATTAACTATTATAATGCTCAGCCTAATACGCACAAAGTGGATTGCTTCCAAACTATAGCATTTATTATGTAGAAATTTTATTCAAGAATAACTTGGTCAGAAAATTGAAAATGTCCGATTTTAATTTTTAATAGGATTGAGAAAGCGAATGGGATTGGAAATGAAATATATAATCACTCCATTAATTATCAATATATAATAAATTGTATGCCTAATTGTCAATTAATGTAATTTATATTTTGTGTGATTTTTTACGCACATTATTTACACGAAAATAAATAATATTAAGTTTTTTCCCCTCGTTACTAAATTAATGATTTATAATTTCATTTTATATATTGTTACAGTAATTATTTGCATTAAAACTGTAAATGTATAGCTAATGTTGAGAATTATGAATATAAGACTGTTTTTGATGAAAACATTAAACAGAAAAATTATACAGCAAGCAATGTAGTATGAAAAAAACTTGCAGTGTTTAGATGTACTTCATTTTTCTATAATTATCGGCTTATAGCATCTATAATTTTGTTAAATATGGTAATATTTTTAACAACGAATGTAGGAGGCATTTCCTAAGGACCGCTTGGTTTTATTAACGTCAGACTGGAAGACAGAAGAGGGCTATTGGCGACGGACGTTGTTTTTATGAGCCTCGGTCAAGTGACGAGGACGACACCTGAGCTGGAACCCCACTCTCCTAACTTCCACACTACACCAAAGGGAGGTCATTGGACCCCACCAGATTTAACATGCATCAGCCCCGGCTACATGACAGGTCTTTAGTGGCATCGAGGCGGGAACCCACGACTCAAAGAAAATCACCGGCCGCGAGTCCGCTGTCATCTCCTAAGGAACTAGTTCTGTTTCTTTTGTGGAAAATATATATTAATTTTGTAGATTGTGTGGAGGAAAAGTGTGAGAGAAAGTAAAGGTAAAAAGAAAATTTTATTGGAGCATGAGCCGGATATGACTATGCTGCACCAAGCAAGATGTAACTGCGATATACCTCTGAGGAGATATTTGAAATTTATTTTTTAAAAAAGTCGAAAATAGGGGCATCCTAGGGGCACGTCACCTGTGTTTACCAAAGACAACAATCCGGAAGGGAAGTATTAAAAAATATCACTAGAATGCCTCACGTGAGTGATGATCGTACTTTCCTGAAGAAGGTGAGCCGTTGAGGGGACGAGAATGCTTAAATATTAACTGATCTTTTTATCGTTTGTTGATATATATTTGCTCAGAAAAATTTAAAATATAATGCATAATTATTAAATTTTCGACAGATACAATACTTATTATAAATTTAATGTATATTTACAACAAGTAATTAAATTTATATAAAAGTTTAATTGACACATTGAGAGATTTCGAAATATAATTTCATTAAATTTTTATTTTGCTACCAATGTTACTTTTTTTTTATTTTTCGTTCTTTTTCATGAACTAATTCTCTAATTTGCTTATTTATACGAAAGCAATGAATCTTATTGAGCTGGTACAAATTTTACCTCTTGATTTCCACAATGCGTAGCAATATAATTGAAATACGAGTTCAATAATTTTTCGAAAAAAAGAAGTTCCAACCAAACATATGAATTTAGTTTAAGAAACAATATCTTATAAATAATTAATTTTCCATTGATTCTAATACTTAAATTTTGTGAGATACGTAAATCAGTTTGAAAAATAATAATAATAAACAATTCAAATTAATTAAAAGAATAATTTTTTTTCGTAGCAAAAAACTTAATTCAGTACGTGATATTTATTAGATAATTATTTCACAGTTTAAGTTTTAAAAAATAGTAATTGGTATTTTGCTGTTTATTTTTAAAAAAACTAAATTAAGAATGTTTTAATCACTATATTTTGGAAACGTTTAGTATTATTTTAATTCACAATCCTTAATTCATAATTCATTTCTCGAAATCGGAGAGTTTATTGGTAGTCATTTTACAAGCTTCTGCGAATCAGAAAGCAGCTTTCTCTATTATTTACCATTGACTACAATGTACAAATTGTTATAATTTCATTTCAGAAAGAAAATGTAAATGTTCACCAAAAATAAGCATTACCCGCAAAGAGTGTTATGTATATATAAATATATATTTATATATGTAATTTACTTTCACCGAGTAATGCTTATTTCTGGCGAACATTTACGTGTTCAGTTAATTTGAATTTTCGATAGCGACACCAAATAGTATTCTAGCTAAGCTATTCTACGGACAGAAGCGGGTATTTCAAAGCAACTCAATTGTGCTCGAATGAATGAATATTTTCCTGTCAAAAATGCTTTCCTACATTTCGTATCCTATATTTTAACAGAAAAATTGAATATCTATTTGAAACGCATATTTTTTTTACTAAAAGAAAAATTCTAAGTACGATATATCCATAGCAATTTATATTACTATTGGTCCTCTTTACCTGAAAAAAGGTATAGATGCTCAAGCATTCATTTTGAATAATATAAGCCGAAAGCAGTTTTAAAGGTATCCATTTCTTATAATAGGATTAAAAAAATAAAAGAGTTTGTAGATATCTCTCTCAAGTTTTCAATTCATAATTGTGATTAAAATGTATTTTTAATACTTAAAACATTCGCTTTTAGAAACCTAGTAGGTGGAATCTATCATACGATATATATAATTCCTTTTCTCATAAGTAGTTAAAAATGCCCAAACGTAAACGCTGTTATTCATACGGCTGCTTCATGAAAAAAAAATAAAACTTTTTAAAAGAAGAAAGTAAAATTTATAAATATAAAGAGTATTTTTTTTCAAAGTTATTTTTTGCACGTCATAGTAATATTCAGAGAGTTTTTTTAAATTTATGATAAATCATAGGAAATGAATACGAACGAAATGCAGCAAAAATATTTTTAAAGCTTCCTCGCTGAGCGCTGATTAGATAGAACGGTTAAATTTTATTTTGTTAAATTTCATTTTGTAATGTGTTGCTGATTGGCACTCATCTTCACAGATTTGAAATATTTAAATTCATTTTGTGAATCTACGTCGAAAAAGATTAAATGGAGAGAAAACAAATGAATGTATAGATATTTGGTAATTGTTTTGAAAGCATATTTTTTTTTGTTAAGTATGATACACAATACTTATAAGTACTCTTATATAGTGTAAGTACAAACATGTACAAGTATTTATTTTGTAAATTAAGCCAGGTGGAAGTGTTGGTAGCTTTATTCACTTTGGCAAAATGATTAATTAATCAAGATGATTTGTTTGTCAAAAAACTCTGTAAATTCAAGTGTTAAGGTTAGAAGATCCAGGAACTCCACAGAAAAATTGAGTTTTATATAAGGAATATCGTTGTCTTAATCATTACTTAGAGATAAGAAAGAAATTTGGATAAAACTTATTTCTTATTCTGATTTATCCTTCTGTGCATAATGTTGTAAATTACTACTATTAATACTGATTTGTTTGGACTCAGGAAGCTGTAGATTGAAATACCCTGCATTATTATGAAGTCTTAATTTCTATCCTAGAATACCATACCGCTTTAGATTTTACCAAGAAGAAATTGAGGCAGAGATTTAAATTTTACTCATTAACTTATCTTATTTTTATTTAATATCTTCTCTCCATACAGAATTATGCTTTTCTCCCAGCGTTTCCTTCGAAAGCCCTCATTGAGGAACTCAGCATCAGTATCATTACGAAGGAAAATTAATTAATATGAAGCTCAAATATTGTGCAGATACTTGGATTATTATTTAGTAATGATTCAAATTTGCGATACATCTTCGTATTTCTGAGCTCAGGTTTATATATTATGTAACATATGATACGCAACATCCTATAGAATACATTCCGCCCCTACTGGAAAGTTAGAATTCGTGCATTAAATAAAACCACTCTTAAAATCAAAAATATACTAAATTACTATATTCTTATACAACTTAAATGAATTTGGTCAAGCAATTCTGTGTCTAATATCACCAGCAAATGTTGGATCAGCAACTGTAATATTACATAGTTAAGTCCAAACATTTTGGACAATTGCAACAGGAGAAAATAAAATGGCTAGAGAGAGAGAAAAAACAGGTTCATATGGCGCAAAAGACAAATCTGGCTGATTTGCACAATAAATAATCCGACAAATATAAAATTAATCAATGAAAATTTATAGAAAATGTATTTTATCATTACTACAAAATGGAATGAAATAAAGTAAATACTTTCAAACTGTGTCCAAATGTTAAATGGAACTTCCGTGAAGCTGAATTACAGGTACAAAAGATTTTGCTTAATTCATCCATATGTAACAGCAACTATCTGTTAAATTACTTGATAATGAATAAATAATATAAATCTCTTCAGAATTTTTTATACGGATTAAAAGTTCGAATAGTTTCTCGACGACACAAAAAAAAGAATAACTCAGACTTATATAGGAGAGTACATAGTTTTATTTTGCTCAAAATTATTTTTCAATTTTGCAGAAATATTTGTGGGTCTAGCCCACACCTTAGAGCATTGTTTTGTCAAGACATCTTTTTTTAATTTACATTTAAAATTCAGTCTCGTTACATATATGGTTTTGAACTACTCCACCTGTCGTGATGACTGGGCAAATATTTTCTATTAAATTTCTCAGTGAAAAAAAATACTAATTTTAATGTATTGTAAACTAGCTTTCACACCATATAACTTTAAAATAAATTTTTCTCTGAATTCTATTTCTGTGGAAAAATAAGTATGATTTTAACATCAAAGCAATTTTTGTTACGATTTAGCAATATAGAGTATAAATGAAAGAGCGAAAGAACTCGTAAATTCGAAATATTATTATAACTCTGATTTAGATATACGTTTTGGAAACTCTTCTGACGAGGATGTTGTAAAGAGTTATAACTTATTTACTTGAGCTCGAATTTCAGTTTCTTTTGAATTTTTTTTTTACACAAATGAAATTGAAATAATAATTACATTGTATCAGTTGATTTGTGGCTGATATATCTCAGTTAAATTATTTTTCAGCAACTATACTTACGAACCTGCTATAACGGTTCACTGAGACGT
Organism: Nephila pilipes; assembly: GCA_019974015.1. Classification (NCBI taxonomy): domain Eukaryota; kingdom Metazoa; phylum Arthropoda; class Arachnida; order Araneae; family Nephilidae; genus Nephila; species Nephila pilipes. The sequence goes on along the minus strand of BMAW01042923.1, from coordinate 1,018 downwards.
TCACTCATATGAGGGATATGATTCATTTACACAGATTTGACGGCGAACCAAGGAAAGTATAGCCAATGATCCCTTCTCGACAAATTCGGTAACTTGGCGAATCCCGGTCTAGCTGAAAGTTCGCAGAGTGGCACCAAGAGGCTCAGACCTTGCACTTAACAACGTTTAATTCAGGTGAAATGTTTGCACACATGTGTACCTCAAGTAACTGCTTTTTGGTCTTAAATGTTCATTATCAAAATAATTAAATAAATACATTGAAATGATTATAATTCAGATTTCACTTAAAGATGGACTAAATATTTTTAAATTTTTTTTAATGCAAAACAATAATAATTTGTACTTTAGGGTATTTTATTTCATATATAAGTACCCAAGGTTTTTTTACTTATCGTCATCTTCTTAGGAAGTATCTTAGTGAAGCGCCTCAAGCTTTTATAAAGTATTCATTGTTTTGATTTAAAAAGTACATATAATGTTGAAATTTGTACAGTTTGCAATCTATTGAAAATCTTGTTTTAAAGTCATAACATACCTGGCATTAAATTTATTTGATTTCTTGCATCCGTTTGGGGTTTTCACTATTATTTTACTACATGCTAAGAATTACTCCGAAATTTTCGATATACATTGAATTAAAAGAAAAATATTTAATGACAAAAAAGAACCTAATTTATTTATGAAGAATTATCTTAAATAGTTTCACAATTCTCTAAGAGAATAAAAAAAAAAATATTTCAACATTTCGGCATAAAAATGGTTTTAATATAACTCTAAAATTTGCTAAATATTTTTTTCAATGCTCTATTTTTTTTTAATCAGATTTATTTCAAAATGTCTTCTTAACTTAAGCATTAAAAGTTGTTTCATCATTTTGCACTGAATGTACAAAAAAATCGTAACTTATGAGAAATATATATTATACTTTTCCAACAATACTTAAATCTCATTATTTTTAAAAAAAATTTAATTTTGCCTCATTTTCTTCTTAATTAATTAAACATATATATATATATAT
>BMAW01042920.1:0-83605 GCA_019974015.1 Nephila pilipes | reverse complement strand
AAGCAATAGGTAAATTAGAAATTTAATCACATTTTAAATCTTAGCAAAAGAATTTTCTTTCGTATATTATTCCTTCTGGATGAATTTTTTTATCCTGTTGTTCCCTACATCTCAAGAAAGAAGAATTTTAATTTTGTTTACCAAATATTTGATTAAAAAATATTGCAATACTTGTTGCATTATTTAAAGAAAATTTCAAAAATTTTCATTTTTATTAATATTATCAAAAAAAAGTTTTTTTTTTCATATTTCGGAACAAGTTAGCATGAGTGCAGTCTTTTATGAATACGATAACAACTGTAAATCAATTTATTTTAACCATTTACAGTCGATTTTATTACTCTTTTTGAGAAATTAATCATAAAGAGATGTATTGTTTTTCTTTGTGTAATTTTAGGAATGCCCTTATCCGCTTATTTGTCTACATGTTTTAAGCCACTTATCACTAGTTAACAACTCCTGGTCACGTGATTCACGATTAATATACCAAAATAGAACGAAAAATAGTTCTAAGTGTCTACGGATTAAGTTGCATACCATTTTCCCATCATTTCAAATTAAACTTTTCTCATTGTGTTTTCGCTACGAACGGACATGACGAAAATTATAGCATTTGCAGAGTCATATTTAGAAAGGTATAATTTTTAATTTATTCTAAATGTAAAAAAGCAGAACTCAAATTCAAACCATTTTTTCAGTTTGAAAAATATTTTAAAATATAAATACATTCGGATTTCATTTCTTTATAGAATGCAGAACTCAGAGAATTTCTTATTTAGTTTTTGCAACGATATTTTTCATAAAGTGTGTTCCATATTCTTTCTTCTTCACTTTAAGGTCAACAAATTTGTATATGTACTTATTTAAACTAAAACTTTTGCAAGAATTGAAAGCGTGTGTTTTTAAACCTTTTAAAATGCAATATGATAAAAAAGAATGTTTGTAATATTCGACTCGATTCTATTGATATTGAGACATATTTTTGCCTTAAATCGAAATTAAATTTATAATCACTCTTTTGGATGAGTATGATTCATTATTATAACTATAACATTAGCTACAACTATTTGCTATCCCTAACCATCCAGAAGTAGAAGTTTCATTGTAACTCTCTCTCTCTCATCTTAGATTCAAATTCATTTAAAAATATAATTCACTTGATTGTACGACAAAGTCTCTGAAGAATAGATACAACTTATATTGAAGGATATGGATATTGTTTCCAATTTTTCCTGAAGTATTTTTACGTGTGTAAGTATCCGTAAGAAAAATGTAAAACAAGTAAGACTTTCGTTTTGTAATTAACAAATTTATTATGTTTGTCTGAAATATAAATAAATTAAACAATACGAATATAAAAAAGTAAAGTTATTGGCTTATGTGTTTCAAAAAGCACTTTTGATTTAAATTTATTGAAAATATGTGTATTTCATTTATTAATGTAAATTTTTTCAGAGTAATCAAATTTTATTAATTAATCTAATACTAAAGTGTATTTTTAATATTACATCCTAACTTTTAGTCTCTAACAATCTAAAACTAACACAGCTTTTTTTTTATATATTCTCATGACACTAAATATGCAAAAAAAAAAAAAAAAAAAAACCACCTTAATTCTTATAGATTTAATAAGACAGGCTTTCGTACTTAAATATGACTATGTTTTTTTCTTCTTGAATAAAATATCACGACATAGATCGTTTTAAAGTTGGCACTCATTTAACATATACTTTTTCGATAAGTCTTATAAACTGATAAGTTTCAGCGCCATCTGTTTTGAGTTTCAAAGTAACAAAAAAAAAGCATATCTTGCATTTCGTTTTTTTCATCCATCTGCGAATTCGGTGATCTATGTTTTTTTGACCAACTAGTGCTCGGAAAATAATCCCTTCAAATTCACAAGCTACATGATTCCTTAAGATAGCATTTTGTTGTATTTTAATCGGATTGATTAGTCGTGTTTTTTGGACGAACACATTTATTGATACACAAACGTTTGAATGAAAAAAATAAATAAATAAAGGTACACTTAGATATAATAGCATACAGCATAAAAATCGTTTTTGATGCACACAATTATTTCATGATCTTTCTCAGTGCTTCCACGCTTTCGACTCTCGGGTGTCTTTTGGGGGAAGTGGGCGAAGCACAAACGTAGATATTCGTAATACTGCGCATTAAGAAATAGTTCGCTCGCTCTAAGCCCAACACATTTTATATATCTACTCGGTCTAAACACCATATTTGTCTATTTAGTTTTTCTCGCAGCTCGCGCATTACTTATGTAAATCCTCAAACTAGCGAACATATTCGGACGGCGCTCCGATCGCATGTCCAAAAATAAATTTATTTCTAAAGGTAAAAAAAGACATTTATAAAAGAGATCTTGCATGAATACGTAAAAAAAAAGTTTTTCTTCATTTCTATTTCTTAAGAATTGAATACGCATAGCTTGTAGTAATAAAAAATAAGGGGTATTTAGTTATAATCTAAAAATTATTTTTTGACGTACTAAACTTTTCACGTGAGAGTATTAAGTTTCTACTCAAGGTCAGTATCACATTGATACAAGAGAAGTTCAGCTTTGGCAATTGAATATATTTCATACAATTCATAAAAAAAGCTGTGAATTTCCTGAATTGTACCAGAGCCGATTTTCAGGATTTTCAAAATTCACTTCCGAATAGTGTGTTACTCTTCAGTTCCTTCCGACATGGTACGTTTGCAAATACCTCGTAATACAAGAAGATTATTATGACCCGTTTTCAAATTCTCGTCTTGACTCAGCTTCGGAATACAACTTTTGTTACAATTGTGCATATGATACAGAAGCATTTTTATTAATTTATATGTAAAGGTATTAAGAAAAAGTATCGCACCACTTTATAAAATGAGATTTTTCGGTTAAGTACTAGAGTCGCTGATTCTAAAATCGCCATAATTTAACATCTTTTTCTCAAACTGGAACGAAAGCCATACAAGGCTTTCGTATGAAACTAAAAATAAATAACACTTTATTAGGAAAAGCCACCATCTTCTTTATAAAGAAGTAGAGGGAATTTGTAAAGACTGCTACTGTTGAGAAGATAATAAAGAGTAATGTTGCGAGATTGTACAATCACAATTTGGAATTTGTACTTATTTTATTAGAAAAACCCTATCGAAATAGTTGTAAATGATTTTTTTTCTTTCGCGAAATCTTAACTTCTATTTGGAAAAAAACACCTTCTTTTAGGAAATTTGCTGTTTGGTAGTGGCTGATTGGAAAAGGGGGTTAAATTGATTATTAGAAGGAAGTTGAGAGTGTAAACAGTTCTCTAGTATTAATTTTATTAGAGCAATTAAGATTTGGGTTCTTTTTTAATTTGTAAATACTCGTTATTGCTTCCTTATCCTTCCTTTATAAATCTTAAATATAATAATAGTCTGTAATATACGGTATAATGAATAGAAACTTTCTTTAGGTTGTTTTATTAATATCTAGGTTAAAATACTAATTTAATTCCTAACCAACGGTATCTGTGGATACAACCTATATTTGACAAAATCTAACGCTTAATATAAAAACTTATTTCTCATCTGATAAGAACTAATTGGATTCGAGTCCTCATTGATCTTTGATATAAATTCTAATGAAGACCATGTTTAATGATCCTATTCCGTTTCTTCTCTGTTGAGATTGCATCACTCTTACACTTGTCAGTACATTCACTATATCCCTTCGTTTATATCTTCTTTTTTCGATCGTTACTACTAAATAAACTAACAATATCAGTATTAAATTCTTCGATGAGTGAGATTAAACAGTTTATTGAATTATGGTTCGTAATTTACACCCAAATGACACCGAAGTTTCGCAATGTTACAAGAAATATTCGACGGCATTATCAATTACTGATTCGTTCTTTAAGATATCAAAACCTAAGGAAAGAATTTTTTCCTAAGCTGAGTGAAAGTTATAGACTCAGACAAATGTGCCATGTTTATCATTAGATACATCATTAAATAGTAGGTTCATTGTTTCATGATATATATAGTTGCATAACTGAAACACGAATGATTTCTTACTTCTATTATTTTAAGATGTCTAGTCATAATTTAAAAAATTGTATATTTGCTGTTTATTTTATTGTATATTAAGTTTAGTGATTTCTGTAATTACTAATTCATGTGTTGATCAGTAGTTTCATTAGCAAAGTTTCTTTTCTTCTGGTATAAATTTCCACAGATTCATCTACCTTGTTTACCCTTCCTCACAGTGCATGCTATACGACTCTCCATTATTTGTTGCGATGCCTTATGGTTAGCTTCAACAGTGATTGAGTGAATGTTTATTATCGTCGCAGTTCAAAGCAACACGAGGGATTTGCTTGATCTGTCTCGTAATTTTGAGCTCAGGTTAAAAGACAAGGAGGACTCCTGAGCTGGGACTTTCGTTCTTAAAATCCCACCCCACGCTATTAGTAGGTCTTGGAACTAAAGCAGATTTATATATAACCAACATCATCCCCGTTGCATTGCGAGATTCATGTATATTCTAGATATGCAAACCATAATGTACTATGATTTACGAGTTATTATTCATGACAAACGTGAGACCTCTCGCTAAACAAAGTCACGGAATATTTCCTAAGAAATATGTGGATGCAACGATTACCGGTTAATATTTAAGCGATTTTATCTACTTCAACTGAGAACTTAATGCAATTAGCGCAATTCGCAGAAAAATTTGTGAGGTTACATCTAATTCACAAGGAATAGTTTGTTCGACCTCAAATAGCAAAAATTATCAGTCAAATGATATTCTTTCAGTTTTAACGAAGCAAATCGAAGTATTAACTATTCAAGTAGATCGATTAACCCGTGAACGTCACAGGAAAAAATGTTCATATAAACATAATCGTTCACGGAGTAAAAGTCGCACATGCACTCCTAAAAATAAGATGAATTCTTCATATTGTTTTTTACCATGACATGTATAAGAAAAATGCTGATAAATGTGTTCGTCCATGTGATTTCAATTCGGCAAAAAAAAAAAAACACAAAAAATTTCTGTATTCTGGAAATTTCAAGATAGGTAAATAGCAGCTAAATATTAATGGATTACAAAGTGTTTGATGCGCGCACTAACATGAAATTTTAGTTAGAGCTTACTGGTAGCGATAACTGTATTCCACCCCCCTATAGATAAGCGAAATAATAACTGTCATAATACTAGAACTTTTTTTTGTTTAAAATAATACACAAAAAAATTTAAACTTATTAAATCAAACGATTTAAGTTTCGGACTTAGATGAAAAATTAAATGGGTTTTTCATCACCGCTAAAGTTTCTACTTCACCAAGTGCAGATTTTTTTAACAAAAGCAATTGTTAGTTAATTTTTTAGAAACTCAAGCGAGAGATACATTAACAAATCATAGCAGTTTAGGCAGTTTGAACAAAATAATCAATAAATGTCAAAACTGTTTCTGAATTATTTGAAAATTACCATGATAATTCTTAAAAAAATATTTCCGGAATTAACACATCCTTCAATACGGGTCAAACAATTAAGCATGACACCGTTCATTTATTATGAAAAAATGAAGTGTTTGGTTGTTAATTTTTACATTTGAGATGAATTAAAATTATACCTTTCTAAATGACTCTGCAAAATGCTATAATTTTACAAAATATGTCCGATCATTAGCGCCATACGGTGAGAAAAACGTAATTTTAAAATGATGGGAAATTGAGGCGTACAACTTAATTCGTAGACCTTTAGAGCTATTTTTTCGTTCTATTTTGTATATTGAATCCGTGATGAGGGTTGTTAACCAGTGATAAGTGGCTTTAAAACAGCAAATAAGCGGATACGGGCATTCCTGAGATTACACACCAGAAAAAAACAAAACATCTCTTTACAGTTAATTTCTCAAAAGAGTAATAAAATCGACTATAAATGGTTAAAAATAATTTCATTTACAGTTGTTACTTACTATTTATAAAATGCACTCATACTAACTAGTACCGAAATATGGAAAAAAAAAAAAAAACTTTTTTTTATTTTGTAAATATTAATAAAATGAATATTTTTGAAATTTTCTTTTAAATACGCGACAAGTTGCATCATCTTCAAACACTCCCAATCATCAACTCGTCGTTGTTTGGGTCAAAGTGAAACTCGCGCGGCACCACTTTAGAGCTTTCCTCATACCCAAATATTCGTGAAGATGATATGATAAACGCGTTCGGTTGATATCTTTAGATGTCTGCTTTTCATTCAATTTCAGTTACGGTCATTCAAATCATTTTGTGGATTTTTTTTTAATGTTTTCGTCGGTAACAACCTCTTTTGGGCGTCCACTGCGTTCTTCGTCTTCGGTGCTCATTTCACCACGACTTTTAGCATACCAATCCTTGACGGTTGGTTGATTTTCCTGGGGCAGTGTCCGGAAATCGGCATCAAACCAAGTTTTTTATTTCCAGCTGTATTTTTCCTTCAAAAGCAATATTTTTATCTACATGAAATTCCTTTTGTATCATTTTTCCTGGCTAACAAAGTTAGCTTCACTCAAAACATATAATGCAAATAATACGACAGCTGTCAGAGTTATACACGCATCTATTGAGGGTTAGAGACTAACTAAAAAAACATATACAAGTTATTGACCTGTAAAATAACTAGAAAAATGTATAACACACTGTATGAATAATAACATTGCAAAAACTAAATAAGAAATACTCTGGTCTGCATTCTATAAGATAATTGAAGTCGAGAAAAAATATTTATTAAAAATATTTTCAAATGAAAAAAAATGGTCAGTGTTTGGTTCTTAATTTTTACATTTAGAATGAATTAAATTATACCTTTCTAAATATGACTCTGCAAATACTATAATTTTCGTCATGTCCGATCGTAGCGCCATACAGTGAAGCGTAATTTAAAATATTCAGGAAATTATTTGTGCAACTTAATTCGTAGACCTTTAGAACTATTTTTCTTTTTTGTATAATCGTGAATCCGCGACCAGGAGTTGTTAACTGAGTGACAAGTGGCTTAAAACATGTAGACAAATAAGCGGATACGAATTTCCTGAGTTACAAGAAAAACAATACTATACTATGATTAATTTCTCAAAAGAGTAATAAATCGACTATAAATGGTTAAAAAAATTTGATTTACAGTTGTTATATTTATAAAGAATGCCTCATAATGCTAACTGAGCACCGAAATATAAAAAAACACATTTATTTTGTTAATAATAAAAATAGGAATATTTTGAAAATTTCTTTAAATAATGCAACAAGCATACAATATTTTTAATCAAATATTTGGTGCACAAGAATAAAAAATTATTCACTCATGAGGATGTAGGGAACAACAAGATAAAAAATTCATCTGATGGAATAATACGAAAGAGAGTTCTGTTGCCTACAAGAGTTTAAAAAATGTAGTTAAATTTCTAATTTACCTATTGCTTTTTTTTATCAATGTCTGACAGTTTGCATTTAATAAGTTATCTCTGATTATCTAGCAATATTTTTTTTTCTCTTTTAATTACATTAAATGCAAATATTCATTTTAAAGAGTTTATTATTAATAATAATCATTTTTTTCTTCAATTTCGCGATTTGCATTAAAATTACTATTATGTACTCTTCTATTAAGCTTGTATCATCAAAAAAAAATAAATGCTATCCAATATAATTAATACAAAATTAGTGTTTCTGTTTACAAAACTAAATTCGGGTGATCTATGTACGGACATAAATCAAAAATTTATTTACATTATTAAGATTAACTTATTTTTTTTATATTTGAAAATATTTGTTAACGCATGTGCGATCACCGCGCCATCTCACAAATAACAACTGTTCATTCTAATTAGCAACCATCGTGAGAGACCGGTAACTCTCATAAATGTTTTTGAGTGTAATCGAAGAATCTATCTGAGGCACCATAGGTCTTACAGGTTATTAAAAAAATTAGTTCACACAGAGAATATTTTATTGTGAGAGTGAGGATTTAAATAATATGGAATAATAAATTTGTGTTGAAGCTTTCCACAGGAACTTACACTACACAGCAGAAAATACAAATAATATTCACAACATACCATGAAATAAGTTAATAATTTGTTTAAAAATTCCTTTTCTATACACACAGAAAGTAGCAGATGAGAATGTTGATGAGATATGAATAACTTTAACATTCTAATTCTTTGAAATAAATTTATATACAAACCACCTTTAATTTAAAAAGCATATTCTACGTAAATTTGCACTTTTTTTATCCATTTTGTATGTATTTCTAATGCCTCCATTTTTTTCTTAACTTAAATTATAAATTTTATCATTTTTTATTAAACCTTTTAGCTTCCAATTCATTAGCAATTATCTTCTCTAAATAAACTTAAAAAAAAAAAAAAAAAAAAAAACAAGGAAAGTTTAAGAAATTTTTATTTTTTTTTCAATCAGTAAAAACAGATTGATCCTACTTTTATCATTTGTCACACAAATCCACGGTTTTGATTACTAGTTTTAAGAAATAGTCAAACTATTAACTTTTACACACACACAATATATATAATAACCAGTAAAAAAAGAAATAGACAATACCTAATTAATTGCGTCACCGCATTGTTAATTTATCTAGATTTCCATGCCTCATCATAACATTTCAGGTGATGGGTAGATTGTTGGGAAAAAAAAATCAAAATTTCAAATGATCTCAAGATTTAAAAAAAATTGGTAACTTGATAAAATGCCCTTTTCATTTAAAATTGTGTTATATTGCATTGTAAAATTTTACAGTTTAAAAAAGAACAATAATTTGTTATTTTTTATAAGTGTCTAAAATTCTTATGTCAAGACTCAACAAAAAATGATAAGCTTTCTTGAGTATTGTTAGACAATTAGATTAAACATTGAGAAACTTGAATGCAGAATAATATGTAATTTTATTTTAAAAATGCAACTATGCATAAGTTTTACATTAACTAGGAATAAAAAAACTATGGTACTCCTTCTTTAAATACCAGAAATTTAATACTTAAAACTTTGAATTTAATTTTAGTTTAATACAGGAAAAATTAAATTACTAGTTAACATTTTAAAACAATTCATTGTTTAAATGTTGCACTATAATTGTGTTATAAAGACTATATCATTTGGAGGTAATATTTTCTCTTTTCATTTAAGAAGAAGATATTTACTCTCATTTAAGAAGATATTTACTCTCATTTAAGATATTTTTCTCAAAGCCTTAGAATAAAATTGGTTCAAAGTTTTCGCTTACGATTCTGCCAGCGTCTTGCTGTGTCTCATAACTAATAACATAATCAGACTAGTAAGTACATAATCTATAGTTTAAGATCAGATTAAAGAATAAACTGATGCCCCTCTGTTTTTTATCTGATTTCATGAATAAATGGATGTGTTTTATGACTTACACTTGTTTGATAATATTATTCGATTTCTCCGCTTTAAGCAAAGACATGCGCTTGAACTTAACCATGCAGAGTAATTTGAAACTTCCTATACCAATCTATGTATATATATATATATATATATATATATATATATATATATATATATATATATATATCCGAGAGCATTACTAAAAATTTGAGTCACAGCATACTAAATTCATATCCAAATTTGGATCTACTTGTATAAACCCCAGTATTTAAGTCGGAATGAAGGATTTACTAATGAATATATATGCCTGCTAGAGCTGAGTTCGATCCTATTTTTAGCGTGATGTAGGAACAAAAAAAAATAGCGATTAATCCCAAACTGGCTCCCTTTCGTTCTTGTAAACCTATGTCGCCAATGGTAGATAATTTTTCTCTGTATTTATTTGTAGATTAATTGTGGATACTGTTGTGACTCTTCGCTGAGAAGTTCGAAAAGGGATCACGTGTGTGAAAAATGTACGTTTGAATGGTTTGAAAGAAGGAAATTAGGAATTCAAGTAAGAAATCAGTTTGAAAATAATAAGTCCAGTATCACGAGTACTGTTTGGTAAGCAGTCAACAGTCAAACATCAGTAAAAATGCACTGCCAAGGCGGAATATCAATTTCTTTTTTTGCTTAACTGTAAGAATATTTATGCACCATCATCATTTCTTGACAAAAACGTAGTGTGAGGGTGTGTTTGGGAAACGTGTTCGGCACCGTTTCTCGCTGATGGTCACAGACAACCCTTCAGAATAAGATCACTGATTTTTTTCCGTCTTTTTTTTTGTGTATTTTCCTACTTTTTATGCAATCAGGTTTTACATTTCTTCTTTACAACAACAAAACAATTTTCTTTCGGACAAGAAAAACGCCGTTTTGTTTCCCGTTATGTGGATTCAGTTTGAAAAGTCGTTTTGGTCTCGTAGTGTGTTGACAATATCGCCAATTAGCACACTAAACTAAGTTTTACTTAGCCTTGAAAAAAAAATATGATACAGGATTAATACTTTGTCTGCTGGTCGCAGGGGTTAATAGTTATTTAAGTACGTATAAATATATTGTTCTGAGACTTTTCTATATTATTATGATTGAAATATGATAACAAGAGGCAGAGTGTATTGTGTTCACATTACTAAAGTCTATGAAACCTTTTCTCGTGTAAATTTCTTGACTAAGCGCGTGATAGGAACTAGAGAGGTAATTATGTTTAAGAGACTATGACACAGCAATAACCTTTAAAATCTCGGATCAAAAAAAGGAAAAGAAGTAGGGATACTTTTGTTTTTCCCAAACTCCTGGAAACATTCTATCACCTTTTTTACATTCTCACTGGAAAACACTCACACCTCAGACAGCTACAGACCCATTTTCCCATTTATACAATAAACAAACTCACCGAATCTATTATTTTAAAACTTAAAAACTCCATTGAAAATAATTTTATCAACCCCAATCAATACGGCAAGTTCAACAACTTTTCTACAAACTACTTGCCTCTACAATATGTAAAAACCATTTTCGTCAGGATTTGAAAAACGATAAATCAGGTGTTATATTTCTAGATATTCAAAAAAGCCTTTGACAGAGTGTGTGATTGACAGTTAATCTAAGCTCATCACTAATAATTTCCACTCCCCCACCTACACTTTATATGCAAAAAATAGGTCTTTCAGGTTAGAGTTGATTCTCTCTCAAATAATTTTTAACATTAAAAAATGGGTAATTACAGATCTCTGCTCAGGACAATTTTATTTAATATTTTCGTTAATGACATACCAAGTGCTCTCTCACAAGATTTAAACCTTTATGCAAGATGATGCTGCAATGTCCATAAGTACAAAACCAAAACTGTAACAAAATCTAACAGCACACCTTAAACTCATGAAAACTATTATAACACATGGGAAAATTAAAATAAATGTTGAAATCTGCAGCAGTATTTTCACCAAAAGAAATTCTCCTCCCCTCCACTGCATGTACAACACAGAAATCATTCCTGGTCTGAGTCTACACAAAATACCTGAATAACTGATAAAGACTCACTTTCAAACAATGCTGCTTCCTACAAACGCGCGATTCAAGCTAAACTTACAAGAGCAGTATACCCCCTAATTGGACTGAATTCTAAGAGCTATAGAAAGTAAAAAGCTTCTCTACACTCAGTGATGCGTCCTGTAATATCTTATATGCATGCCGGTTTGGGGTTTTTCTGAACATTAAATACTAGAAACAACTCAGTTCTACTCTTGAATGATTGCCTAAACCAGGTGGTTCATGAGATACTGAAATTAAGAAAGAAAACGCAAAATTAAAACATTCAGAGAAAACACATCCAAGATTCTCAAAAAAATTTCTTCCGTCTAACCAAACAACATTAATGGCTTTCTAATATCAAAGGCCTTGGCGAAAACTACATCCTGCATCCTAAAATTAAAAGACCTCAGGTATATTACTTGATTCCTAACAGACCCCCTTAACTCTTTACTATTATTATACAAATTTTTTTAACCTATCTACAACAATTCTTCTTATAGACAATATTTTAAACTCTCCAATACGAGCATGCACCGTCCCCCCCATTGAAATAATAGCCGATCTCAGGACAACCAATACAAATGCACTTTATATTCCATCAACTGGGGACATCCACTGAAGAAGATTCCATAACCACTAACCCTCCACTTCAAGCAGAAATGGCTTTTTTCTAATATCAGAACCAAGCCATAGCGACCGGTAGCACCTGGTTCAAAATGCAACACCTTTGAGCTGCAGTTAATGATCGGGCTTGCTGGAATTCTGCTCTTTTACTCCCACCGACTCCCGAACCAGCCGCAGCCATGATTGAACTATTCAGCTTTAACTCCATTCTCGTCGCAACCATCACTGAATTGGATTGAAGGCCGTACCCAGCGCCGCCCTAGGTACCCGCAGAGACTTTCAAGTTCATTGTTACTAGTATGAAGTCTTTCTTTAATTTTGTAATTAATAAGTTTTATTTTTTGTAGAAAAGACATTTGTTGCAGCTTGAAGTTGAATATTCGTAACTTATATGGTGAAAAGAGTTCGTGCCTCTACTACTAGCGCCTCTAGTAACGTATTTCTATTATCTAAGTTTTGCGCTTTATAAATTCATGAGGAGACAATAGACTTTACAGATCTGTATGCATATGTTCCAAAGGAACATTACACTACCAAATGGGGAAACTTACTTTTGTTGCTACTTCGAACGTCTATTTCTATTTTTTTAAAAAGCAGATTGAGTTATCTTGACATGGATTAGTAAGAAAAATAAATATGTCTATATGACTATACTATAATCTTAAATATTACGAATAATTTTGTAACTTAATATTCTTGAGAAGTATCTCTAAAGTCTTTACTTTATAACTTATTTTATTTTTGAATTAATAAAAAGAAATGAAAATACATATATACATACGAGCTGTATGGGACAGTTTATATTATTATATTTTAGCTTCAAAATTATAGAGATTTATTTTTAATAGTAAAATGCTAACATGATTTTTTTTCATCATGAGGTTTAGTTTTTGAAAAACATTGTTACCCAATTTTGGGTTTCATTAATATTCGTAGCTTATATGTGGTGAAAATATTCATAAACACTCTATTACTATTGGCACCTAGTGGTGAGTTTATTTTCTGTTACATTCGCTGATACTTCTGTTGATTTTAACTCGTCTTAATAGCTATCTTTAAGTAACTTTGTGGTATCAAATGGGAAAATCAACTTATGTTATTATTCTGCTGACAAATTTGAGCTATTCGTCTTTTTCACTATTTTATATGCTTGTTAAACTATGACTGATAATTGAAAAAATAAATATTTTCAATTATGATACGCCTATCTGATCTTAAAAAATTACGAACTACTTTTGTATCTTTAATATTCAACAGGTCATCTATCTTTTGCTTTATAATTTATTTTATTTTTTTGAGATTAATTAAATATGTAGTTTAAGGCTCAGAGTGTATTTCTTCTGGTCATGAAGCGGTAAAATACATATATACATACATTTCCTATAATCAGGACAGTTTTTATTATATTTAGCTTTCCAAATTATTCGATTTTTTTTTTTTTTGTTGTATAATGATCTTTCTAAACTTCAGTTTTGTAATTAATAAGATTTTGTTTTTATTTAGAAAAAAGCATTTTGTTGGCACGAGGGATTAAATAATATTCGTAGCCTTATGGTGAAAAGTTCGTCTGTGCTCTTCTACTACTAGCACTCTAGTGGCGTATTTCTATTACCTAGTTTTGCATTTTTTGTATTATAAATTCATGGATATGGCAGGGGCTTTACAGGTCTTGAATCTTTAGTAACTTATGTTATCAAATGGGAAAAATCAACTTTTACTACTTTATTAACTATAAATTTGTTGTTCGATACAGTTCTACTATTTTTTATGCTTAGTTTCCTTTATGTTGACACAAATTAATAGAAAAGTAAAAAGTTTATAAATTATGATTATATGTCCTGCAATAAATAATGAGCAATTTCGTAATTTTTAGCAATAGATAAAGAAAAAACATTAATAATATTTTTATAACGTACACATCTCCTTGGAGGAACGTTTGATGTATAACACCACTACGATTTTTTTTGTGAAATATTTATAAAGCTGTAGAATTATGCTTTGAACTTATTCTGTTTTTTATGATTTACTTTTTAGAGCAATCTCACTGATATTTAATAATTTCTAATTCGAAGAAAGGCACGAGCATTTTGAAAGTTGCGTTCAAACTAAAGGTTAATCAAATTTTAAAAGTTAAGTACAAACAGTTAAAATTCTTTCAAGTATAATAATTTATAAAAAACAAAGTGATGGATAGGAATTGCTTGCAGGGAATTTATTATTATTTCCAATTTCGTGAGATGGTATTTAAATCTTTTAATTTTGGAAATTTCATGCTAATTATTAATTTGTTCAACCCCTGGTTTATCATTTAGAAATTTATTGTAAAGCTTTAGAATGTTTATATTTCAAAAGAGTAATATTTTTTTATATAAGTAGTTATAATAATAATTTTTTTTTGAATAATAATTTAGTATTTTCCAAATATATATAAATAAAATATTGATTACTAACAACAATTAACGTTTAGTCACTTCATATTAATATCGATTATATCCTTTATGTTAAACGTTTTGTCATTTTTTTATTGCAATGTGGGTTAATGTAAGAAATATATTTCCGAGGCATCCATTTTATATTCAAAGTCACATTAACACTTCATATCATATCGCCCTGAATTACACCAGAGATTACAGACCTCTCTGCTACGCCAAGGAGGACAACGTCTCGTCTGTTTAACTGTCTGGGCAGGGCAACACATCAATTTCCGCTTTAAGAACAGCGACGCCAATCAAGTACAGAGTATAACATTTCCAAAAAAGAATAAAAGTATAAAAAAATATATATGTAAAGCCAGCAGAAGTCTACAACCTTGAAAGTTTCTATGTCCATGTGTGTGTAATGATAAAGAAATGTTAAAATAATCAAACGTTGCTTTGTGATCACCCTTACCTTCCTATATTGTGTAAATTTAAGCATGAAATAGGTCAACAGAATTCCTTCAACAACATATAAAATTTTTTGAGAGTGAAACTATTGTTAGAAGTCGTTTTTTCACAATTTAAAATTTTTTTCCCTTATCCGTTATGTTTAGCATACAAAATATCAGGAATGCGGTAATTTGTTCACACAGAAGTGAACATATATATTTTCTATTGACTCATTAAAATTTCGTTTAGGAATCTTTCAGGCAATGTCACATTATCCGCGATTGTATTCTCTTTTTTAAAATCAACACAGCACAATTTAAATGAAATCACCTAATTATTAAGAGAATTGACATCGGCCTATACAGCATAAAATAGGAGCCTCTTTCCACCAAGTATCCCTACCCATGAATTATATTAAGTGCATTAATTTAAAAAATACTTTTTTACAGTGATTTATTCAAAATGTTTTTTTATTATTTTAATAAAATGCTATGCTGATGAATAATATGTTGCCACATAATTAGAAAGAGGCCATTCTTACCTTTCATTATTCATAAATCAATTATTATTGATTGACCGTTAACCAAACGTACATGTTCTTGAACAACTAATAAATGATTAATGAAAAGCGGTACTGAATGGTTTCCATTTGAATTTTTCATACTGATTACCCAATAAGGTGACTGTTTCATTTAGAAAATTAAGGGCTAAGCTATTTCTGGGCTACACACTTTGTCAGTGCTTATAGTTACTTAGCCCAAATTCTAATAAAGATTCTTCAAATAAGTTCTGAAACTAATTAAAGACTCATTTTAAGATTTTCATTTGTAGACGTGCAAGAACTCAATGAGAGAGCTGCATGTTATTTTTTTAGGAAGGCCGCACTTGACTGTTGTTCAGCTTAAATTCATAAGTGTTTTCTCGAAGGAGTAAATATATGGTACATTAATTAATTTATTTCAGTAAATGAAATATTTAATTTTATATATAAATAACATCAATATTTATCATTTTAAGTACACGACTACTATACAAATTTAGTATAACACATAGAAAAAAAATTAATTATCCTTAACTGTGAAAATTTGTTTTTTTGAGGTTTAGTTTGGTTCCAAGACGGCCCTAGGAAGAGAACTAATTCACATGTTATCAAATGTATCTCCATTGCGTAATTAGAAACTTAAGGATGAGAACTATAATTGTTCCAACTGGAGTGGTAACGTTTAAGTACGCTGAGTGTCTGCTCTTCCTTGATAGGAACCTTTAAAAGAGGTACTGATCCCCAAATTAAAAATTATACCCCTTCAGGACAGTATATTCAGGATTCATAATGTATTTCGCACATGAATCATGATTCTGCAGACAACGATTCAAGGTAAAATATCAAGAAACTGTATAAAAAAACCTTTCGAATATAAAAAGTTGTGTGTAATAATATTTAGTTTTCAACTTCCTTTCTCTCAGGTTGTTCATTTCCAGCTTCTGGCTATCACTTTGATTTTATTTCGCTACCACTGATTTTGTAGTGTTCAGCTGGTGCCGTGTGATTGAAGTCTGAAATGGTTGCCGCATTTAATTGAATGGACTTTCGGACTCGTGGCCCCTTTCTCTTTTCGTTCAGTAGCTGGTCCGATCCTTGTATAGACCGCCAATGCTGGAGCCGATGCACGTGATGGGCCCAAAGTCTCCGAAAGCATGAGTGTGGAAGTTAGGAGAGGGGTGCCAGCTCATGCGTCGTCACTTCACTTGATCAGTTCAAATTACAGGGTCCTGCCGTAACCCTCAATGTACTAGCAAGCGCAAAAACTTAACTATTGAAGTCCCAGAAATGTATGCCCTACATTCTAGTTTGACTCTGCATCCTGGTATCTCTTAAGCATTTAAGTTGAAGTCGAGAAATATAATCGTCAAACGAAAAAGTACTTTCTTGTGGGGATGGTCATGGCAGAAATTTTCTTAATCCAACCTTTAGCAAGTAACCGCGTTCGATTTACAGTATTTTGAGATATAAGATAGTACAGAATTATTTCGGGCAATTTCTCTTCGAAAATATTAAAAATCAAAGGTGGGAGAATGCCATGCATTGGTACGCATTAAATAATAGTGCGATTGTAGTCAGATTCAGGAGAGACGGTGTGGGAACTTGAGAACGACGATGCTGCAGATAGTCTGAAAACCAATGCCTGTAGAACGATAGCTCACCCCAACTGCTGATTTGTTCATTTATGCCTATCTGTTTTGTACGCCCACAGCATCAAACTGTTATAAATAGCCAGAGTTCTCCCAAAATTTAGATTTGAAAATGATAGAATATAACAGTGATTGTTTTGATAAATACTCGGATTACAGACAGATGAATAAGAGAATTTTTTGGGGAATTATAGTGGGGGGGAGGCGTATTATATTTTAACTTTCTTTGCTGTAGAATAAATAATGAGAACGATCAAAAGTTAAGCGTTGTACAAAAAAGTGCTAAAGAGAACCAGCTCTGTTGCAATTATAAACAAGGAAGAAAGTTAATAGCTACCTCCTTTCTTAATCTGAACTATCAATTCAACATCGAGAGGGTGACAAAAATAGTTATTCTATAATTTTGAAATAAAAATAGCATTATTACTGTGTATCAATTGTGAAGATTATCAAATGACGCAATGCATTGATACTAATTTCAGGACTGTATTCTTTAGTAAAACTAAAGATATAAATATACCCTGGTTAATTAAATACAATAACAAATCAAGACAACATTTGAGGTATGGCGTGAATGTTTCCAACTTTGTTATTATATATTACAGTTTTCTCACTGACCAATTGACGTAATTATAAGCACTCAAACTTAATAAAATATCATGTAAAATTACCACCATTGCTTTGTAATTTATGAGGAGTATATACAACGTTCAGACTCAGTTTAAAAATTACTAAATTCGCATTTATTAGTAAGTTGCGATGACCTTACGCCCAAAAAGCAGATTTTAGAATAACCTTTCTAAAGGATTCTTGTTGTGTTTAGACTTTCTGGCGGTTTTAATTATAGATGGTTGTATCCACAGCAGCGGATTATTAATGTATTATCGCATTCTGCTGAATAGTGATTAAGAATCAAAACAAGTTTGTTTTTTTATCATGACTTTCGGTAAAACCTCTTAAAACAACTGTTGATACTTAGCTATCAGCGAATGATTTTCGTCTTTATTGATATGTTATTTATTTAGAGTTCTTTTTTTCTAGTACATTACATAATGTATTATGATTTCTACTGTGGCATAATTCATAATTCAATTTTTTTTATAATCTTTGCCAAAACAAATAAATTATCTGACTTTTTAATTTTTTCTTTCTTCACAGAAATATTCGTATCGAAATATTGCGTTGGTTCATACTTTCCAGAATAGCGGCATAGCAGCACCTGACAACCACGAACGAAGAGGATTGACCTTTATGGTTTCGTTTAGACTTGGTGTTCATCTTTCAGGAATGATTTAGAATTACTGTAATTACATTGATCATGATCTATTATTTCAGTTAATTAACTCTTTTCCGGTGTATTTTCATTTCACAATCCAACAATTTCAGCGAATGATTTTCCTTTATTATTATGTTCATTAATTTCCGAGTTCTTTTTCTTAAAGGACATTATAATGTGATACGATTTCTACTGTGGCATATTTCTTAATTCAGTTTATTTTTATGATGCTTTGTTTCAAAACCAGATAAAGAATCTGACGACCCTCAAAACGTTGGTCATCGTTATTACGACATTCTAATACTAAATCTGTTTGTCTTTCACTGAATTATACAGGAATTAACATATTATACGATTCTACGGTTTCACATTGAACATAAACTTTGAATTTGTATTTCATTTTATCTAAAGAGCTTTCTTATTCTAAAAATAACTCATTCATTGAAGCAGGAGAAAGTTAAGAAGTTTTTTACCATGTAATTTGCCAAAATGTCATGTCTTCAAACATAATATTTAAAATATCTGCTATGAGTCATAATTCGTATCTGAGAATTGAAATAATCACCATTCTTGTATTCCACCTAGTATGTTTCTAATAATTAAATTTCTCCACATTCAGAAGTGATGTGCTCGTGGTGCGACCTTAAACGTTGAAACTTATCCATCGACTAACCTCCGCCATAAAATTCAAGAAATTTCTAATTTCGGAGTCACTTTTGTTATTGGTTTTTCGTTTTTTCGAAACTGGTCGTTTTAGATCTGCATTGATTTTTAATGGTTCATATCTTTTTTTTTAATTATCTATTTATTTTCGATTTCGATAAAGTTATTTTATCTTCTCTCCACAGTGTTTTCGATTTCTGTTTGTATTTTGATCCTCATCAAACAAATTTTCAATTTCTTTATCGAGCTTATAAACTCTTTTTTCTTTCTATGATTAAGAATCTTCGAGAACAGTAAAAGTTATCAACAATTTTTCATCATCTTCGGCTTTGTTTATGGTATTTGTTAAAGTAGTTCTCAAAGCATCTTTTCTTAGTTATAAAGTTTTACTTTCTCCATATTTAAATAACAAAAAAAATATCACCTTGAGCAGTCTTTTGCATACTTTCGTAGTTTAGATGATATTCAAAGGGAGAGATTCGCTTTACTTTTGACACACGAAAGTTTCATTATATATGATCTTAACGACAACCTGCCTAACTTCTGATACCAGTCATGAGTTCTTTTATGCGTGTCATTTAATTACTAGCATTCATTTTTAATCATTTTCATTACAGGACGGCACTTTATAAATATAAAACACACACAAACACATGAAAACATACAAGTTATACACTAATGTACTGTGTAAATTTTTTGGAGAATTTTTAATATCTCTTTAAATATTGAGGAAAGATTCTTTTTTTTTTGTTGCAAGTCCCTAAGCGCTCAGTCGCTTAAAATTGTGTTGTGTGTCTTCTGAGTTTTTTGATGGAAAACATACTATGCTTTTTTTCAATCTTCAATGAGCTGATGGTTGCCATTTATATCATGTCAAATATACATAGACTAGAATTCAACTGTTATTTCAATGGCTTCGTGTTTTCTCTTACTACTTTGACCAGTCAGGTTTACCACATTAACAGGCCCTCTAATGTATGTTGATTCTTTTCTGCTTTTTTAATTTTCTATGCTACTCCTATACAAAAATAATTCTCACAAACGATGTTGTGAGTGCATAATAACGATGACTTTTTCATTCATTAGACTAACTGTCGATTAAAAAAATATATTTCAAACTTTACATTGATATCTTCATGAGATTGTTTAATCTTAGTTTCTCATAAGACGAAATTTTATACCGCTCATACTTGAATACACACTACATCAACTGTATAAATCATAATATAGTTGGAAATTCATGAAGTGGACATTATGGCTCCTTTCTGTGAAATGTCGAGTTTGGATATCTCATAGTCATGTAAGAAAGGGCTGCTTTTGCAAAACTGCTGGAACAGACATTTTTCACTTAAAAAAAAAAAAAGCTCTTACTAAATACAAAAGTAGTGATTAGTACTCTAATGAATAACTGCTATTAATGGAAGATTTTCCTATATGTATTATGAATTAATGCCTAGCTAAAACTATTAGAGTCTTTGAGAAGAACAAAATTATGTTTCGATTCTACCTATTTCATCAACAGATATCTTTCCACTTTGGTTGTTATCGATGAAATCTATGAAGATTTAGTTGCCATATTTACTCAAATAAAATATGTTGCGAAATTATTGTCCATCTTTGAAAGTTTTTTCAGAAAACTGCCGACTTTAATATCAAAATGGTTATGATGATGATGATCATGTCTTTTTATGTATATAACGCATGGTTAAAATTTGCGAAACGAATTTTGTTTACTATGCAACTGGCATATCTTGTGTGACTGGAAAAGACAAATAAATGATAAAATAAAAAAATTGAAGATACCATTGAAGAAATTTAATAAGATTTTACATGTGAAATAAACTAAGTAACTTTCAAATGCACCTACAAATAATTTGGGTAGAATATAAAAGAAGATAAAGAAACCATGTTGATTATTTTCAAAATTATAAGGGATGACAATTTGGACTATTACGCAGAGTTCGTTGAGTTATTAACACCAACAGCAACTCCAAATATGAAAAAGTAGTGGCAAGTGCCAAGAAGGTTAGATAATTCTTTTCAATTTTTTTAGTGCCGTTGGAAATAATAATAATGGATAGAGATTATCTCTGGAATGAGAACAAATAATTTAAAAATATTACTGATATGACAGCAGCAAGATAAAAATTTCTCTGAAACGAAAAGAATATTTGCTTTATTGAAAAAACACCTATTGTTATTGCGGCATTAAGATGTGACAATTGTAAAATATGGATCCATTCCCTCACTTGCACTTACATTGATTATTCTATAAAGATTTCTTATTTATGGAAATATGAAATGAAGTAGCGAACAATTAAATGATGTGTGTAAAGGTTACTGAGCGATATTTTTCTGAATATGTTGCCAAGAAACTGGCTACATTTTATTTAAGGATTATTTGAGTGTTATTGTGGATTCTCTGAGACATTCATATTAGGATTTCTTTCCCGGGAACCCGGGAAATCATAAGATTTCTGTACTTTTTCTATTCCCGGAAAAAAGTAGAAGTTGATGAAGAAGATGTTAAAGAGTTTAGATGTGAAAAGATGGTTTGTTTGAGAACCAAAATATGCTGGAATAGTTTGTTGGCAATGCTTGAAAGATTTTTAGAAATAAAGTCAGTAATTTTAAAAGCATTAATTGATATTAAAGAACAAATGATGACCAATGTAGAGTTTGAAACTGTGACTACAATTGTAGTTGGCTTAAAGTCAGTAAAAATTGGCTTAGAAAAATTATGCAGTCGAAATGCAACTTTGCTAACTGCAGAAGGTGTATTTTCTTTCGTTATTGGAGAATTGAACGAACAACTTCAGAATTTGCGAAAAATATAAAATATTCTCTATTGCAAATAATTAATGAGAGACGCAACGTTAATTTAATAGGATTAATGCAATACCCGAATTTCGGGAGAAAATACGAAGCAGCTGCAGTTACAGTCGATATTTCGCGATTGCCTCATAAAAATTGTTTGGTTAGACAAGCCCAAATGATAGGGACAAGGATATTCTGCGAAGAAGAGGACTCAATATCCAACTCTTCGCACTCAGAAGAAGAGAGCATAGAGATTTTGAAAGAAAAACCTATGACGTTGGACGAAAAATTAGAGAAAGCAATTTACTCTAAAACAAAGTTTTATATTGTTAAACCAAAAAAGTACTAATCTCAACAAAATCATGAAACAAGAGATGCAGTTGTTCGACTCGACTGAAAATCCATCATCAAACATTATAAAACTATGTGAGGCTTTAAAAACAATTCCTCCTACGTCAGTTAAAGACGAGAGAGCATTTTCTGCTGCCGGATTGTTCGTCACAAAGCTGAGAACAAGGCTGAGAGATAAAAGTTTAAATTGCTTATGCTTTCTGAAATCCTATTTTAAGAAAAAATAATCAATTTATTAGATATTTTTTAGCTCATTATATAACTAAGCATTAATTTTGGAATTTATATGTATCCTTATTTTATATAATTATTATTGATTTTATTTAAAAATAACTTGTTTTTAAATTTTTTGAAATTTTGATGTATTCCCGAGAACGACAATTATATTCCCGTGATTTTCCGGAAACCCGGGAAATCAGAAACCCTAATTCATATGACAATGCAGGGCTCATATAAGTAAAAGGTGAGTAAAAAATTTAAGATAAGTAAAAATAATAAGTGAAAAAGTAGTAAAATAAAAATGTTATATGTTTGCATTTATAAATATTTTATTGCTGTTCCTTTTGTAATATCCTTCCGTTCTTTACTTATTACATCATCTGCGAAGAAAACGCATTTAGAATAATCTACAAAATAAGCAAAAACATGTTTTTATATGTTTAATGAGAATAAAAGAGAGCTATTTTAAGAGAGCTTTTTTTTCCATACGATGAAAATTCTTCAAACGCTTGTTAAAATGTCGCTTCTGTACTTATTCATAAGAACTAGTATATGCTTTTCAATAAATTTTTAAAAATGTAAGATCTTTTAGGAAAAGATTAGTTTTATTTCTATATTCTGATACATATCGTGGGAAAGCATACTCTTCACCTAGAGAAAAAGATCCAACTTTATGCTTACAATAAGTTTTTAAAATATTTTTAAACATTAGTTGTGACCCTGCAGATTCACTTCCTTCAATAATTTGTACCATTACAAGTTACTAAAGTTCACATAAACAACAGTCAGTACAAAATTCAACTGATTTGCATTACATCTTTACAATGATCCAGAAATCATTGTTTGTATTACGTAAAACCCTTGAGCCTCCACAACTAAATGATATCAGAAAATAATACTTATCTGGTATCGAAGTTCAGGCCTCTTCCGATATTTGCGTCTTTCCACTACTAAGCTGTTCGCAGTTTCTAAATGCTTTTCCATCAATCTTATTCATTATAATATTTCTGTAGCTAAGGTAGTCTAGCGGTCATGATCGCGGACTCGAGGTGTTGTTGTTTTCGTTGAGTCGTGGGTTCGAGCAGTGACGCCATTAAAGATCCACTGTGTAACGGGGCTGTTGCACTTTAAATCAGATCCCAAATCATCCCGTTTGAATGGTATGGAAGTCACTAGCCCTTGTGTTGCTCCTTAGTGCGACGTTAATAAGCAATGACATAACATCACTATAATATCTCCATTCTAATTTACATAAGTCATAGTTCATTCACAAGATGAGGTTCTCAAATCAAATTATGTCGTATTAAGGGTGCATGTGAAACCGTTACAGAGCAAAACTAAGCGGAAGTATTTACATGCAGAAGATATATAAATAATATGGGCTCTGAAAACATTTATAAATCATGTGAAGTAGCATGCTTTTATACACCTTATTTTTGGTACTATATATCTTCTCTGAATTTAGAGTCATTAAAAAAAAAAACAACTCACCAACTGATCCTTTTATTGAAGGAAAAACGTTGAACCTAAGACTTTTAATCTATTGAGACATTTAGCTTAAAAAAGATCATGAAATATTTGAACCAAACACGAAAAAATGAAGGTACTATATAGATAAATCTTTTCATACATTTAATGGTTCTCTATTAATATATAACTGCTTTTTTTATGCTTTAACATGTCAAATTATAGACATTCTTCTTCGAAAGTTATTGATTTGTCATTGAGAACACAGAAGGCCTCCTGTTAAGCTAAGAAACCCAGTAAAAATATTGCTTACATCCTGTAAATGCTGCTAAAATTCACAAAACTTTTAATACGGCATATTAAAATTTTGATCAATACTCTTAGCTAACATAAACATAACTTTGAGTACAATATGATAGAATTAATACAATTTGAATTCATTTGATCGCAATTTTCAATAAGTTGATCGATATTCTTCGATTACAAATTGCGTAATTGAAAAAAAAATCTAACTAGTGATCGGTAGCCTATGATACACGTGCCATCTTGTAGAATCATTGGTGGCACGTGAAGAAAATGCAACGATGAAATTAAACTATCTGATATCTTATGCCATTTTAATTTGTAGGTACTTTTTTATGAGTATAATTTAATTCCTTGTTATTGTTCTTATAAACTAAGGAAAACGTTATAGGTTCATTGAATTAAATTCTTTTTTTTTCTTGATTATTTTTTAAAACAACTCATGGAAAAGATTATATTTCAATGTGAATAATATTACCCAACCTTTTTTTTTTTGTAGATTACTGTCTTCCAGAAATCACATCAATAATTCGAAAATACGTTGGAGCTTCCCCCCCCCCCCTTCACTACTCTTATATCCTCTGTTATTGGTATTCGCGATGACTCATACTACGAATCGGTTTCCGCAACTAACAAATCGTTTTTTTTTTATTTCTTTATTTCCGAGTATTCTATTATGAAATTTTTTAGCTTCAGCTATTCTTGAGAACTCGTTATAATTTAATGCATATTTCGCCCTAAATCTGCAAAAAAATAACATTTTATTCCTTTAAAATATTTATGTGGTAAGGTCTGTTTGCTGATTGAGATTTCGTGAAACCTTTTACAGTTATATCATAAAAGAAAAACGGTTGTCAGAAAATACACCAGTTAATAAAAATTGCTCTATTTCTTGCCAGATACTTTTTTAGTGCTTATATTTATTTTCATAATGCTTGAATGAAAATACATGCGTGATGATTAAAAAGATGACTACTTACACATAGTTCCAGATTGAAATTCAATCCGTAGTTACATATGGC
The DNA here is from genome assembly GCA_019974015.1 of Nephila pilipes. Lineage (NCBI taxonomy): Eukaryota > Metazoa > Arthropoda > Arachnida > Araneae > Nephilidae > Nephila > Nephila pilipes. The sequence goes on along the minus strand of BMAW01042920.1, from coordinate 58,326 downwards.
AAGGGTAAATATATCGAGATTACCGACCATTGAGCTAGGCAATGTATAAAAAATAACTAATATTCCTAAGCAAAATTAAATAATTAAAGCAAAAAAAAAAAAAAAAAATCAACTAATTGTGCTCGTAGTTTTAAATGCTAAATAATTATTTTGTATTTTAAGATATCTTAAATTTTTAAATTAATTTTGTTGCTTAATAGACTTTTTTAATGTTTGCTTGAATATGAAATGCTCCTCTAGATCCAAAAATTTCTTGAAGTTTGTGAAGTAGTAAGGTCTTGCTATTTTATGCAGAATAAAGAAGTGCACGCGTAGGTGCCTTGTTTTCATTTGATTTATAATTTTATTATTTTCTCGAAAAATTTAGAATGCATTCGATTTTGCTATTTATTTTCGTTTTTCAATGAACATAAGCTTTGTAAATTGCTTCATATCTATCTCGAAGATCCGTATTAATTGAAATCCATATATTTTTGACATCATACATTAATTTATTTAAAACTGAAGCATAAGTTTCAAATTGATCGATTGCAGCACTCAGAAGCAACACGAGAGATATTGGCAACGCTCCTAATAATTTTCAATTTCAATCAGTGACGAGAAAAACACCTGTGTGAACTGGAATTCCTCTCTCCGAATTTCCACATTATTCCAACTGACTGATTGGTCTCATTCATGTCGCACTAGAAGCAACACGAGATCTATTGGTGCAGACCTAGTAATTTTGAATCTCAGTCAAGTAACAAGGACGACATCTGAGCTGGTACTTCCCTCTCTTAACTTCCACACCCCGCCAATGGGAGGATTTGAGCCTCAACAGTTTAACGTACATCAGCCCCTTCTACACGGCGGGTCTTAAGTGGCATTAAGGCTTAAGGAGAAAAAAAAAAAGGACTCTCGTAAATGTTAAATGACTGTTTCAAACATTTGAATGTTAAAAAATTTCTACTCTGCACCTTTCAAAGATTTACAACACGAACCATAGATATTTTCCTATTCTGAAAATATTACAAAAATCATAAAAAGTCATACCATTGCTTAAATGCATTATTTAGTGAATTACAGGAAAAAGTTACCAAGAAAAAGGAATTGCTATAAATAATTTTTTTTATATATTTGGATTTTTCATGTAAAAAACCCATTTAATTTAAAATTCCATGCAATTCCTTCCAACAATTCAAGAATTATTTTAGACCAAAACTTACGATTGAAAACAGTCTTATTAGTGTGCTCGATACCAGCTCATAATTTTTAATTATAGAACCATTTATTTAACGTTGTTGTATAACAAGAAATATATTATGAACAGAAATCTAGTATATAGTCCCTTAATGAGTCCCCCCCCCGAATATCTCTGGAACTAATGATAGGGTTCGAATAAAATTAGAAACAGACATTTGAATCCGACCAGGATGTTGAATTCATATCCATCAAAGAGCTAATTTCTAACTCGTGTAAGTCATGACAGCCAAATTGTAATGTAATTTAGGCGATATTCCCCAGCCCTCTTTTAATTGATTTTCTTAGGAGTACGGTTACTTGAGATTTGTATAATGGTCCTTATGTTGCTCATTAGGACATTTTATGATTCATAACTTTGGTACAGTAATAGTATTTTTGCCTAACTAGCGAACGTTTTCTGATTCCCATTCTTCTCGGAAGTACTAATGTTCGCTAGCAATTTTTCCTTAGTTTTACTACCATTCTGTTTCTATAAATACATACTGAATGGAAGGATCTAAAATATGAGTCATAATAAACATAATTTTTTTTAAAAAAAAATTAAAATTGTCTCAGCAAATTTCATTTTAACATTTGCTATATTATTATTTTTTCATATAATTATTCAAAATTAATATTAACTAAGAATACTTCCGACCTCTGATTCCCCAGAAGTAATAACTATCAAGCAAATAAAACACCTTCAAATTCCTAATGCATTTTTATTTTCACAAGTAAAAGCGTTCTAAAATACAAAAATGTTGCTAATGTTAACACCAAAAAGAATAAAAACATTTGCTAAAAATATGAGTTATTAGATTAATTATTAAAATACGAGCAAATGATAAATTACTAAGTTAGACAACAAAACACATTAAATTAAACATATCTCAACAATGTAAATATATCTTAAAAGCAAACTAAATGTAATTATTACAATCATGAAGTCAATCTTTTGAGTCTAACCCCACGTATCTTTTATTTTATGCCCCAGCATTTTTTGTTTTCACCATTTTCTCAAGACATATTAGAACATGTGAAAAATTAATAAAAATCTACACATTTTCTTGAATTTTAATTTACCAGACACAGAATGTCTTCCTAAATTAATGAGTCACTACATAAATTTATTTTTCTTGTTTTCTATTTATGTGTATGGCAAGTATCTCTTTGCATGGCCATAATTACCTATATATCATCCCAAGAGGTATCATGAATTCTCAGGTATATATTTTCAATCTAATTGCTTGTTCTTGCTCAGAGACAATGAGCAACTCCTTTACCCTATGAGACAATAGTACTAGAAAACACAGAGCTCGATTAGTGGAGAATATTTCATGATTAGATTATTGTGCATATAGGTAGGCCAGCATATTCTTTTGACTGAAATACGACCGAGTATATTCGGGGATACTGCAGGGAGATGTATTGTAGCATTTACCCCACCTTCTGCAACTCATCAAGGTTTTCTAAATGTCTTGATAAAGGGCTTTGCAACTGAATTAATAAACACCATCATTTTGAGCAAGGAAAAATGCTGCCATGCATGTATAGCTGTTAGAGGTGACTTTATTCCATACTGAAGCAGATCACACATTGAACCTGGATACTATGTTTTTTTAGTTTGTTTCCATTTTGTGTATTTTCCAAGACGTAAAGTAAGCCTGTTTTTCTTTGTGCCTAATTTGTGAAGAGGTGTTTATCTTTTTCCAAATTTCCTTCATTTTTGAAAACCAATATATCAAGAAAAACAATCTCTTTACAAATATTGTCTTTTAGAAAAATCTGCTGATAGATATTTTCAACAACTAAAACACTAATAATTCTTTCATTGAAAATTGATCATTTGGGAAGGGGGAAAGGCAAACTCGAAATTATCACGAGTACACTGCATGGTCATGCATTAAAGCTTGGAAAATACTATCTTGGATAGATTTAATTTTACATGTATCAATTTCTAAGATTATATAATGGAAGATGAAGAGATAATCTGATTCACTTTTAAAAGTAGTTGCAGGTCTTTATGACAGTCCTTCAGAAAATTGAAAAGTATCATAGAAGTACCAAAACACTTGAAAAAGTAATAGAGTAATGAATCTTATATATAGTGTTTTATTGTTCCTGCAAAATGATTTTCCTTTTCCAATCTTTTAATAGTAATACACACTAAAGCTTGTAAGTAACATGCATTTTATATGTATAAAAAGCAATGTCACTAAAAGCAAACAAATATAGTATACAGTATAACTATATTTAATAAAAATAACTATGTACATATTTACAAATATTAACAATAACATAGCCTGTAAATAATAACATAGCCTGTAAAATATTTGACACCATATTTTGGTCTTAAAAACACACATGAACTTCTATATTTCAAGAAAAAAAATTTCTATTAATTGTGAATAAAGCTCATAAACAAATAAAATTTACCTATTTATTTTAAACGAAGTCTATGAAATATGTAACAATGACAGATGGTATGTATAACAGTAACAAATTATTGATATTTTTTTTTAGAAATTTTTGTAGACTTATGACAAAAATGCAGCTATGATTAAAATTTTACACATGAATTTAAAAATCACTGAGTATATTACTTACAAATGTAAAAAGATGATAAAATAAGTTTTCTAAACAATAAATTTCATTTTGCATTCATTAATAAAACACTACTTGTTGATGACTTTTATAGTAGACTAGGATTGCGTGAAGAGGACTTCTGAAGAGATTTTCTATCAATAAGTTTTGTCTTTGCATTCAGCAGGGATATGGAATCTTTTTCTCGCTCAGGAATGGAAGTTATTATACCACAAGCTGTTAAACTTTCCAATGCACTTTTACATGGTATTAAATTATTTTCAAATACTTTTATGTTTTTTAAAGCATCTTGGTGCTTCTTACTTGATGGACGACTATAATCAAATTCTAAAAGCTTCTTACACAAAAATGTTAGCCAAAGAATATTGGAAAAAAGCAAAGACTTGTGCCATTCATTGCTAGAGGAAAAGGAAATATATATATATATATATATATACATAGATGTACACACGCATATATTAGGTACAGATGCATTTGTGGTCTGCAGACTTTCCACCCAAATCTTGACAATAATCATTTCTTTCCTGATAGCAGGGCAACCTAGTATTTCTCTTCTTGCAGCCTGAAACCCTTTACTTTGCTCCACTCACAACCTACACATTTTGATCTTAAAATCGAAATCAAATATTTATATTATTTTAAACATTGCAATTAGTTCTTATTTTAAAATTCTAGTACTCATAATTCATAAATGATGATAGTAAAATGTAAGTACATTTAAATAAATTTATTTCCAAGATTGTAAGTAAATATATGTGTAGATTTTAAAGTAAAAAAAAAAACTTTAATATTTTAAAAACACTTACTTAGAAAGTATTTTTTTAAATTACATTTTTTACACATTTTAAAATCACCGTTTCTGATACCCGGAAGAAATCTGGTTTTAAAAATGGAAAATTCATTGAAAATTCTCAGAAATTAACATTTTTAAAACATAGAATTGCATTCTTCTTTCATTCTACATCTTAAGCCTTTTGGAAATTGTTTATTTCTTTTAGTTTTGAATGAGACAGCCATTTTTAAAACAGGGTTCAGGAGTAAAATTTCAGATTGGCGATCATTTTTTAAAAAAAGTTTTAGTACAATTTTGAAAATGCACCAAATATGCTGCATGCCACTAATGCATCTATTCCATATATTATTAACTAAATATTAAGAAACCCATTTTTAATACTAAAATTTAATTTCTGTAATTATAATTTTAAATAAATATCCACTAGGAAAGGAGTTCAATTATTTTGAGTATGACATTTATATTAAAAAATATATGTATCATCATTTTTTTATATGACTGTAACATAAAACCAATCCAATACAATTCAATAATGATAAAAATAAAAAGTTGAACTAAGAAAGAATAATTGCATATTTAATTTTATTATTTGCAGGTTTTAATACATCAGATATGGTGAACATAATGCAAATATAGGACTTTTTCAATTGCTGAGATCTTGTCAGTTAATCAGGTATTAATGAACTATGAGAATTTATGCAGACTTTGTGTCATTAACTTCCAGAATATTTAAAATTTTATAAATGAGAAGCATTTTATCAAAATTATAACTGAAATAAGATAGATTTGACTTATAGTACTTATCTTAACTACAAATAAAGCAAATATAAAAACTGATTAACTATGACTAATACACGAATTAAATAGGTTTTTTTTTGTTAGATAACACATGTTTGTATCATTTATGAGAAGTTATTTACATACATCCAAACAAAACTTTAAGAATTTGTAAAATTATCAATATTAAAATATAATTAAAGAATTACTTACTTTAAGTGAAATTTAGTAGCTCTATATATTTCAAACTGGATATCACCACTTTGGTTGAAAATCGACTCATCATCAGCAAGATCATTATAGAAAATGCAACCTAAATTTAAGTAAAATATATTTAATGGATACTATGCGACTAAATGAAATTAACTTTGATATCATTTTTGCTTAGGTAAAATCGAAAAAATTTTGAGAAATTCATCACTATGTGTGTGTATATATTTAATTTTCAACATATTTTAAAAATATTAGCGTGCTTTCTTTACTAGTAAACAATCTGACATATGAGAATTACAAATACAGTAAGTAAATTACTTGTCAAACATTTTTGATGCAATATTTTCATCTTAATTAATGTCAGTATTAGCAACACAACATTAATACTTGACTTTAGAGGAATGTAAAAAGTTTTTCTTAACTCTAAAATGGGATTGAACCATATATCCCCCCCCCATATAAAGATGGCATCTACTGCTAATGATTAGTTCAAGACAGAAGACTTTAGAAATTGGATAAAAATAAAAGAATTTTTCAGAAACACCAAGATATGGAATATATATCACCAAACCAAATTCTAATGTGTATTTAACACTATACGGTTTTAAGTATATTTTTACAGATGAAATAAAAATGTCAGAATCAAGGATACTGACAACAGAATGTGGATGAACTTCAGCAAAATTTCATTTATATCTCTGAAAAGCTAATTCATATCCATTAATCAAAGATAGTGAAGATTTTACAATATAGAATATTGATGCTTAACACATAAAGTTCATTCACTGGGAGCAGAATGAAAACTTTTATGTGATTGGGACAAAAAAAAAAACACACAAAATTTGCAGAATAAGAACATGAAAACAAGTTTGTCCAGAAAATGTCAACTTACACTTCAAACAAACGATTGCTGGTAAGAAATACCTTGAGAATGGCATGTTTTCTATCCAAATTTCTGAAATCATTGATAGCATAGGAAAGGTGGAGGAAAACGGATTGCATAGGCAGTTGTTACATAAGATAAAACTGACGATTAGATCATTTTAATTGATTGATTATTAAAGTCACACTGAGAAGCAACACAAGGACTATCTGGATCATTTCAAAGGTCATAGGATAGGTCTTTTTAAACTGTTTAAAAGCTTTTGATTAGAAAAAATATCCAACCTCCTTTTTTTAAAATGGTGGAATTATTTGAATAGAAATGGTTGTCAAGAAGCCCAGATATCAATAATATATATGGTAAGAAATTCAAATTGCTGAATTATATCTTTTTAAATATTAATGAGCTGAAAATTTCATTTAATTGAACATGGTTCCATTATTATTCCGAGCATGCCAAAGTTTATTAACATCAGTTTTACATTATACATTATTATATATCCTATTTCTAATTAATAAATTATTAAAACATGTTTATTTTTCTCCAAATTATTGCCAAGGGCATTATTGAAATAAAAAATAAAATTTACAAAACTGATACAAAGAAAGAGAACAGTTGTAAGTTCAGATATAAAAACAATGTAAGGACCATAATTTATATTATAGATAATCCCAAGTTACACTTGCTTAACGTTTTAGTTTGATAATTCAGTTTAAAAATTGCATTATAATTAGATGATATTTAACCACTTCTATGGTTATTTATCATTGGTGCATCCTAAGTAATAGACATTTTCTCTTTAAAAAAAGATATCTTATTTTAAATTGAGTTACATAAAAAACTGGTTTGAATTGATTAGAATATCAGACCTGCAGGTCACTTTGAAAAATTGAATCATCTAGTGAGAATGACATAAAGACTACAATTCCATACTCCTTCCAAAAACACGTATTTTTAAACAAAGTTTTAATTAGAACAGAAATGGGAAAATGAATTTTTTTTTAATCCGAAACTAATATTACATCACCAATCCCTAAGTCAACCACAGGCCATTCATATTATACTTAAATCAGTTTAAAATAAAATAAAAAAAAAAAACTCCCAGTTGTCCTAGAGGTGCTGATGGTAATCCACACCTTTAACATCCTTAATTGTCCTCACACTTATCTGTTATCTCTCACTCATTACAGCCAGTAAAGATTATGAAGAATATATTTAAGTTGTGCTTATTATCAGATGCTCTACGCTTTGATGAACAGAATCATCTATGATTTCAAGCAAATAAAAACTGAAAGCTTTGATTTTATGTATTGAATTGTAGCTACGTAACAGAAACTCTTCTGATGGCTAATTTTAAACATTCCAAGACATTTTCGGCAATTAACTATTCTCTGGATGCTAAAAATGTTTCATGCTAATTATGTTGAGCTGAGTAAAACTAACAGATATAGCTAATGTAATTAGATAAGTATTAAATATCAACAGTTTTTAATTAATTCAGTTAATTACTTTTTAATAATGTAACAAAGACTGAAGCTCCAACAAAGAAATTCCATTTTATATTTAAAAAACAGAGCTAGAATTTTCACCATAACTTCAAATAACTAAGCAAATTAAACATGCAAAAAGTAAACATATTTATAAAAATGTGATTAAAATTAAATTTTTTGATTTAATTTCCAATTTAAAAACAAATGCAAATAATTTTCAAATAAAGATATAAAGGTCCTTCGAAATTATTTTTGTTAATTTTACATTATACTTAACTGTACAGAACACACAGTAAAAAGTTTTAAGTAACTATCCAAAAGATTTTGAAAAAGTGCATTACACATGAAACAATTTGAAACAAAAGAAACAGCACATAAATTTATACTCATCTTCAGGATCATAAATTTAAATCAAGTTATAAAATTCATACAATACATCAAAGCATACCATCATCTAAAACACGTGAAAGAGTGAAATCAATGATTGTAACAATCACACCATGATTTGGAATGGAGAAAGGTTGTCCTCTTAAAACATATGAGATTGATTTACTAGCATTTCTTTGTACTAAAATATTTCCCAAATGAAGATCTCGATGTTCAAACAAGTGTACTTCTTCTGCTATAGCTAAAGATATTGCAATCTGTTTCAGAACACTTTCTGCTTCAACAGCATTCCTTAACTAAAACAGAATAAATAATATATGAGTGAGGAAAAAAGTATTTACAAATAAAGAAGCCAGAATATATCTGAATATGCTTCATGCTGTTTTGATCATGAAAATGTATACATACAATGTTTAAAACAAATTTAAAAAATATTGCAAATTCGATGTGAAACAACAATTATAATCGACTATCCTTTAAAGAAACATGAAATAAGATATTAGAAAGCAAAATTACCATGCTTACAAAACTTGGGAATATACCAACTTTGTCTGTGATGTAGATGTCAATTCCATATGATGGAGTTGATTTTTGGAAACTGGAAATATTAGCCCAAGATCAGGACAAAGTTGTAAGTGGGTAACAACATAAAATTGGAGCAGTATTTAACACTAAGAGTAGATGAAACTGCATTATGAATATTACTTCATTTGCAACACATCTTCCAGGGAAAAAAATTCTTACTTTTATGTCACAGAAAAAAAAATGAGTATATTCCCAAGTTTAAATAACTTCAACCTTAAGAAAAGCACTGGAAGCAGTTTCAAATTATAATATTTGATACATGCATCCACATGACAATGATAGAGAAATTTTTGCTTCATGTAACATATATATAGGTTGGCACAAAGCAAGCAAATTCCACTTCTCAGCAATCCCTTGTTTGTTTTGAACTGCCTGTTGTAAATGTTGCAAAGTTTTGCAATATGCAGGAGCATTAATTGTTGTTGCAGTTAGCATAAAATTATTCAGAAAAATGCCTAGTCTGCCCCAGAAAACAGAAGCCATTATTTTCTTTTTGTAGAAATTGAAATTTTTGAATTCTTAGCTATTGAATACATGTGGCACCATTGCATTAATTGTTGTTTGGATTCAGGTGTGTGGTGATAAATATACACAATGTGATCAAGAAACTCACAGCCTGCTTCTGTATAGATACAAGGAAGTTGAGTGCAATGCCCATCTTTTTCTTTTAGTATTCTTCTGCTAACATTTGAAGAACCTAGTGTGTATGTAATTTCCAATACCTTAAAAGTTATAGCTTCAAAATGATTAGTCAGACACTTTTGGTATGATTTTATTCAATTATTTTAATGTGTGATGTCTATTAGCATGAATGACCATCTGCTTTTTCAATACTGATATCAAAGGTAACAGATGGCCGGTCCTTTTGTATTCATCATTAACATAAGTCCTATTTCCAGCCAGAGAAATCGCATGGTGTCAATTCATTAAGGGGGTGAACGAGTAAGGGAGTGTTGGCTGAGGCCTAAGGAAAATGGAACATTCTGATTGGTTGAACAATCCAGAAAGAGAAATTAAATGTTTTACTTAATCCAAAGACCATAAAATAAAAATTTTAAGGAATTCTATTTTATGTGGGTAAATTTTTGAGGTTAAAGTAGGTTCCCGCAAGTAGGGTGCAAGTAAATGTAGCTAATGTGTGGTTAAATTCCCGAGGGTTGAATTAAAGATTTTGGAATTTTGACCGAGGGAGAAAAAAATATTGCATTCATATGATTAAAGCAAAACAGTAAGCAATGAACAATTTTGAGAGAATTAAAAGGGAAGACAAATTTAAAGGGAATTTAAAATTGAAAAACACGGCAAGCAGATTCAAGTGGTCACCCTCTAATTCATGACTGTGGACAGGCAAGCTTCACTCTCACAAAGAGAAGGAGCTACAGCTCAGCCTACTGTGCTATGCTGGCTTATGGGAGAAAAGTGAAAATTCAAAAATAACATTGAGCTTGCGTAGTTGATTTCATAGCAGTTGGAAAATTTTCAAATTAATATTTGAGGAGTGATCTAGGACGCTTGCAAGAGGGGAAAGCAAAAGATTCAAGGTTAAAGTCAATGTTGTCAATACCATCACTAAAACTTTTTCTTTCCCTCCTCTATGTGTCATATCTTCATTTTCCTATTATGCCTAATACGAGACCTGCAGATATCCTTTTGAAAATGTTAAAGAAAATATTTATGCAAATGAAACAAAAACTTCAAGCAGTAAAAAATAAATTTACCATGAAATATGTCATGTCTTTTCCACCATACTCCAGTTCAATGATGGCGAACAGCTGCTGATTATCAAAAATATCTAAAAGGAAAAAAAAGTACCTCCTCTATAAATGTTGAAATGACTCAATTCAAATTATTGTAAAACTATTTTTAAAGAATTGTATTAAGCAAATAACGTCACATCTCTCAGAAAACTAAAGTAAAATATTTAAAAAATTTACTTAACACTCGTGATTTTCACTACATGACTGGCTATATCCAGCCAGTGAAAAGGTAAAAAGGATTATTGGAAAACCACGCCTTTTCATCTTAATAACTGTATGAAGCAAATGTAGTTGGCATGGCATGGGTCTCAAGCATAAACTATCACCAGTTAAAGTCCTATGACTGCTGCCTGGTTAAATGAGAAGCCAGAAAGCAGTCATTGTTAATTAAAAGTAAAAAAGAATTTTATGAATGATGAAAAAAATCAAGCTGTTCAAAATCAATGTTGATTGGTTTTATTATCATCGGACTAAAAGCAACATGAGGGCTATTGGCGATGGACCTCGCAATTTTGAACCTCGGTCAAGTGATGAAGACGACACCCGACCTGGATCCCCCTCCTAACTTCCACACCCCACCATGGCAGATTTAATGAGCATCAGCCCCAGCTACATGGTGGGTCACTGCCATATTCCCAAGGCTACCATGGCCATTGTTTAAAACCAAAACTTTCTCCTAAATTTTGGAAATAAAACATTTAAATTTAATTTGATATTTAGCTGAAATCCTAACAATAGAGAAGAAATTCATTTAAACTTACAATAAAATACCAATGAAAAGTGCTTAAAAACTTTTTTAGAAAAAAAATCTGCAAAATGAAATAAGTGGTTTAGTAATCATTATAGTATAAGGAAGTACCATAGAGATAACATCATACAAGGAATGCATATTATATTCAGGTATATCCTGTTATTGGTAACTATAAGAAAAAGAGTATTGGGTTCCAATTATAGCAGTATTCTCCTCTGGAGAAAATCAGATTCAAAATTTCCCCCTACAATATTCAAGGTAAATGAAAACTTAGGGAGTAAAGAGATACATTTGGTTTCATTCATGTTACTCCAGTGATACTAATTAGTTGTTGATTGTACTTCAAATTTTAATTAAGTGATGAGAAAATGCATTATCTGGTACTTTAACTATCACATATACTCTTAATGACCAATAATATTTAACATGTAACAGTTCTTACTCATAGTAATCAATGGAGGAACTGCATCCAGCAGGTAAAATATAAACTTGCATCCTTCATTAAAGTCTAATTTTGAAAAATTTTAGGTATTTTTGAAATATTCTTTCTTTCCCAAATATGTATCTTCAAATGAACATCTAAATATTACCAATGCATGTATCACTAAACAAAGAAGTAATAGTTTAAAATAGAAAAAGTAAATTATGTTTATGTATAGTACCTGGCTTAGAGTTATATGTAGTTCTAGCTATGCTAAATTTTTCCCAAGCAACAAGCATTTCAGCAGGATATTCACCTTTCACAATACGTACACTGTAAATTAAAGAAAAACTGGATTAACCATTTTTCTTTGTAAATGGAACTTATAAAAGTATTTGTACCTTAACAGAGCAAATGGTTTTTAGAATAAAAATGAAATAAAATTTTTATTTGTAATGTAAAAAAATTAAGAAATACAAAACATCAATTCTTCTTTTATGGAATCTTTTTCAATTTTTACTATATCATATTACTTAATTTTATGATAGCATTTTGTTCAAGGATTTATTTTTAGTGCATGGCTAACAATTTTTTAAACACCATCAACTAAAAATCCTACATTATAATTCTATAGCCTAGTTATGCATTAAAACTTAAATGTAATACATAAAGAGTTCAAAAAATTGCTTAAATATATTGTAATTAACAAGATAACTTTGTAATTTTTAAGCTGACTAAATTAGCATGGGTTATGGAATGAAATAGGAATTCAATAAATGTATATTTTTTTTATAGAAATTGAAATTACAGCTTATCTGATTTGCCATAAAGTGTATGTTTTATATGTTAATTTATGATCACAATTTCGTTTATTAAGGCAATTTTCTAATCCATAAAATATTTTCCACTATACTGACCATTTGAAATAAATCATTTAGTAAAAATAAAAACAAGAATAATTTGAATGCAGTTAATCTAGAAAGTTGTGATGTTACCTACTAGAAAATTTCAAATTTAATCCATGAAACAAAACAATTCATGTTTTAAAGTAAAGATAAATTTTTTTTCTTTAAAAAAATACTTTTACATAATGAATACAGGGATTATTCTTAAACATCAAATAATGGAATAAAAAATATACATAAGAAATCCTCCATTTCTGGAACAGAAGATTTTGAATATGATATAAAATTGTTAATTAGTTTCACAATTATAAACCAATAAAAATTATACATATTTATCATGCATTAATTTTATGATGACATTATTATGTCAATACATGAAGTACAATAAGTATATGAATGCTGAATATGTGCATAATAATATTTTTCAATGACATACAGACATACCTGCAGAGTATAAATATTAAGAAAAATCAATAACTCGAAGAACATTTTTGTATATAATAATTAATCACCCGAAGAACATTTTTATTTTCTTTACATGTCCAATTCAAGGTTTTTCTAAAAAAACAAGCAACTTCATTTTTCACATTAATGGAATTATTATCTTTATACTTTTTATGTAATGTTTCTTTTTTTAAATAAAAAAACCTAACAAGCAGAGGAATATGTACAGAAAATAAATTTTTAACAAGATTTTTTTTTTTTGTATTGATTATACAGGTAAAGCAATAAATATTGCATTCAAGATTATCATGCTATAGTTATAAAATAACAATAATCTAAGTAAAAAAGATAATTACCTCTTTAATTTGCTGTAATTTTTGGTTTTATTATTTTTATTGTTCCTCAATTCACTCAAACACCTAAGGACAAAATTATCAAAAATATTTACATAGTTGTAAATACATGTAATGAAATTATACAATATATATATGAAACTTAAAACTAATCTTAAAACCAAATCTCAAACATTACAAAAAAAAAGAAGTTCCATAAAAGATATCAATATGATTCTTAATTTTGCATACATTGGTGAATGAATACTAAGCCAAATTTCAAAAAAGAAATAAAAAATAAGTATATATATATATATATATATTAATATCATTGAGAATTTGAATACCAAATAAGTTTATAGCAGCCATAGTTACTTTTACTCTGAATCAGTTTAAAAAGGGTTGAAGAAGTAAAACATGACTAAATTCTGATGGGAAGAGTGAAGTGGGAACAAATTTTAAATAGGAATTTAGGTTAAAAAAAAAAAAAAAAAAAACTATAAATAGTTTAATAAGCTTACTGTGAAACTTTCACTTCTGATAAAATACTTTCTGCACTTTGCATGTTATGTTTGTCATTATTTGCTGAGAAAGGAATTACTTTTACCACAGAGGATAATTTGTTCTGGACAAGAGTATATACTTCTCCATAAGTTCCTTCACCAATTTTTCGAATAGTAGTATGCCTGTAAAAACCAATTAATTCATTAATCACATACAAAAATCAGTTAATATATATCAATCTGAAATAATGTTCTTATTTACTCTAGAATGTTGTCCAAGAAAAAAAATTAATGGACAAAAAGAGTGTGTATTGTAAGAATACTGATTTCAAAATTATAAATTAAGTTTACATTATCACTTTCCCCCCTAAATTTATTGAGTGAAGAAAGAAAAACCTATACAGTAAACTTTAAAATATATTTTATGCTGAAAATATAATTTGTATATTAAACACGTAATTAGCTCATAAAAACCAAGAGTTTTCAGCAGAAGTCAAGAGAAGTACTTTTAAATTAACAAATAGTCCTTTCTTTAAATTTCTGTAACAATATTATTCTATAATAAAAAGGAATTCAATTGCACTAAATTATATTTCAGCTCCCATAAATTTCATCTAAAGTTATAATAGGGAAAATCTTTGCTTATAAATATATGTTTCTGACCTCTAATTAAAATTTTCATTTGAGACGATATTCAGTAAAAATCCCTAATTTCTAATAAATTCTTTCAAACTGTAATATTTCATTATAGAAGTAACAAATAGGAAGTATGGAAGAAGCTGTAAGAAAAAGGAATTCAAAAATTACAGCCTTTCCTAATACTTTATTTTGTATATTAAAAATATGGTTTTAAAAAAGACTAAAATATTTTCTCAAACTTGGAACTCTTTGTTTTGAACAAACTCTAAACAAGTTACATCTAAAATCATTTGGTCTAAAACTATTTCACTAAAATTATATATCCATATCTGACAAAGACAGGGGGAAAAATTAGCATTAATTTCAAAAAGTTTGCAATGAAACACAATACAATAGTATTGACCTTCAATTCCCACTTTTGTTTCCAATTTTTTTTCCTTGTTTGATTAGGGGAATTTGAAAATTTAAACAATTTGCTTCTTTTGGTCGGATTGCACATTTGAAGGGTTGTGATTTACTGCGCAATGGTTTTTTTTTATTTTGATGGAGTGGGGGGGGGGGATGTTTATTGGTTAGGGTTGGAAGTAGACTTATTGTTTGCAAGATGGTATTTTGTATGTTTTTGGATAAGTTTTATCTTTGAAATATATGGTGAAAAGATTGAAATATCTATGTGAAAAGTCATGGAGACAAAGTGTTGCGTGCAAAAAAGAAAAAACACAAGCTGATGTATTATAAATGCAAAATTTGAACATAGGACTTTGTCCTGAACAGTGTTTTGAAATGTATCATAAGCTTCAAAAGCTTTAATATTTTTAGCAATTTTATTTCATTTATTTTATATTGTTATTTTTGCAGCTATATAATTTTTTTTTATAAAATGAATATAATTTTAAAATTCGTAATTATTTTTTTTAAATATCACAAAAATTTTACTACCATATATTGAGATGCTATCAATGATAATAATCTGTAAGTTTCATCATATTTAATTGCATGGATGATTTTTATGAAACCAGGCTTAAAGAGGAAAATCCCCTGATCCCGTGCATGCATACAGTTGCAAAGAGCCCAGGCCTGGGGAAGTTATTTCTCCTTTTGCCAGTCTTGAGCGGGTTAAT
Organism: Nephila pilipes; assembly: GCA_019974015.1. NCBI lineage: Eukaryota > Metazoa > Arthropoda > Arachnida > Araneae > Nephilidae > Nephila > Nephila pilipes. The sequence goes on along the minus strand of BMAW01042920.1, from coordinate 42,500 downwards.
GGCCTCAAGGCTTGTACCCACGATTCAACAAAAAAGCACAGGCTGAGAGTTCGTGATGATGACCACTAGGTTATTGCTGTCACGAGATAATTATTTTAAAAATCATGCACATATATTAAAGAATTTTAGTACCTCCAGTCATATATTTCTTTAAATGGTATAATGCTTGCCTGACCACAAAATTGTAACAATTTAGATAAAATGGATTGAAAATAAATTTCAGATGTGTTCAATGACAGATGCATTGCCTAGAAACAAAAGAAACAATTTTATTCAAAACATATATAACACAAAATCATCAAATATGCAAAGGTACTTAAGCACTCTTCTAATATATTTAACAGGAAGTCAACATATATATAATGCAGTAAAACAAACTAATATACACAAAAAAAAATTTTTTTTTGTGGGAAACTAGTTTTCAATCAGATATTTATAAAATGAACATTTTAATGAAGATAATTTTTTTTTTAAAAAAAATTAAGTGCTGTGAAGAAAGTATTTACTTTCATTGAAATTTTATAAACACACATTTACACAACACAATTTAGAAATAATGAAATTACTAAAAAATTTTAGGGTACAGGACACATCAATGGGTAGTAGTCCTACATTGAATGTCATCCTCACAATTGGTAAAGCCTAAGCTGACAACACATGCTTTTTATTTACAAGTTAAGGAATTACAGTCCTAATCTCACAAAGTTGCAAGAAATCTTTACACATCAGGAGATATGAACCATACAGGTTCTAGAATTGTTATAAGGCTACAGATTGAGCCACAAAAAACAAAAACAAATGCTTGTAAGACTTCATCAACCTGCTATCAATTACTGTAGGAAATAGAATCTCACACAACACATGTAGTAGTCATGAGATCATATAAAATCTACAAGGTAATACTGACCAGACCACTCAACACATTGTTACACCAATCTGCCAATGTAAATGCATATATATGTAAGTATAATGATAGGGCATAATACTATTCCAAATACCTTTATCAATGATGGAGGATGGGAGGTAAATTAGACATATTAAAGTGTAATTCTCCCTTAGCCAAGTAATGCCATAAAATGGTAAAAGATATTACATGCAGTGCGTAAAATAAGCTGCAGCAGGTAAAGATAATATTGGAGCAAATCTATCAAGTTATACAATCAGTTGATTTTGTCAAATACTGTAGAAACCAATAATGCCAGCATCTTTGTCTACTTGTATTTTAATGGTAAAAGTTGAGGCCTATTACTCTGCATGATTAGCCCATTTCAAGCATCCCTACTATTGTTTTCAAAATACAATAGTCTACAAAGACTAATTCATAATGGTTTTAATGCATTGCCTCTAGAGAAATGTAACCATGATGAGAAAAATTTTAATAGTCATTTTTTTTAGCTATTTTACAGGATGTCAAATTGCACAATAGAAATTCATACTATGACCTGAGCTAACATTTTTAGCTATGAATATTTAATCATTTCTAATCTTTTTATATGAAATTTTGAGATTATCAGATTATTGTTTGGGCTGTTTTGCCCCCCCCCATTAAAGTGTATATAACATATAGGGGATAAAATGGAAGGAGGTATCTCTTTGCTAGTCTCTTAGTAAGTAGATGAGCACTCCAGTTTCCTATACATTCTAGCTAGCCATACACTTTTTTGTTAAGTTCAGTATTGGAAGCTATAGTAAAAGCATTACAAGCAATTTCAATCGCTAATTCTAAGGCATAAAAAAATAATAAGCAAGCACCCGAACTATGAGGAACACAGTTACATCACATTACCATGGAAGGTGGCTCATCTACCAAGATCCCACCTCCTCTTACAATTCCTACATGCAACATGATTTTTGTTTTAAGTAAATACAGGTTTTTATAATTATAATCTTATTATTTTAAGTTTTTAATCACACACACATTTAATGTTGGTTCACATTTTATTTGAATAGTTATGACAGATACTGTATTTACTGTCAAAATTATTTTGGAAATTAAAGTTCACAAAATCAGGAACTGATGAATCTAGTTCTTATTTATTCAAAGGGAAATATATATATATATTGGAACTTGAATCCTTAAGATTACAATACACCTGTCCCTCGATTTACACGGTTAATTGGTTCCTGAGAAAACCGTGTAAAGCGAGAATTAAAATTTTTGTATGAAAAACCAAATGTTACCAAATCAATGAATTAAAATTATGCAGAATTTGACAGTTTGACATTTTTTTTTATATGAATTTAAAAAACCTTGTAAATCGAAAACGTGTATATCGAGCACCGTGTAAATCGAGGGACGGGTGTATTGGTCAAATTCAAAAAATAAAATTACTAATGCCACTCTGATTCACCTATGGTGAAAGTAATATTTGTCTAAGGATTCAAATGATGAGTCAATCATGTATATTTTTCATATTTTTGTATTGCTACTAAATACGTATAAAAATTATTATAATATAATGCATATTCAGGCAAGCAATGAAATTAGTAGAGAGCATGCATGTGCAATTTCAACTTGTACATGTACACTGCTGCTAAGCAATAATATGAATGAAACAAATCAATGCAAAAAAAGAATCTATGAGTCAAGTACTATAGAACAATGCAATTAATTATGACTTTTGAAAGATATTTATTAGACAGCTTATGTTTCTTAATGAAATAACAAATAATATCAACTATAAAAAGTAACTATACCTCTAAAGATGAACTACAGCTTTTTGCAAAACAATGATCATCATCTAGAGCTGAATCACAAGTTTTTGATAAAGACTGCATAGATGAATACCTCTTTGCCATAGTTTTTTGAAAAATTGTTCCACTTTTTCTTGATAACACAAAAGAATTTCTATTGAATGATGAAAATCTTGAAGGCCCAGTGGAGATATCTGGCCTTGCATCATTTCCTTTGTGTTCAAATTCAGATATTTTACTAACATTACACATATGGAAAGAATTATTTTTGGTTTGTTTGAATTTCTGTGATGGAGTGCTAGTTATATGTGTCTGGGTAAAAGGACTAAATGTTTTCGAAAACTGAGAAATTTTTATCAAATGGGATTGAGACACAGGAGAACATATTGGAGTTGAAGAATAAAATTCCTTACTTTTTTTTGAATTTACAGGAAGAAAATATGATTGTGACTTTTCTATATTATTGGCAAAAGTATTGCCAACTTCATTTTTATCACAAACACCTGTATTAACAGAAATAGCTTCCCCCTTTTCTACATTACCAAAGACAATTTCAGATGGTATAATGCCTTTTAAATCAACAGTATCAGTAGTGTTAATTTTGTATTGAACAGATTTGTTAGTCTTTGGATTATCACAACTACTTGATTTTTTGGCCAGAAGAGGAGTTACATGAGAATTTTTTTGAAGGTTAGGGAGTAAATCTTTTCTCTTAATAGCTATATCATCAGTGGTAGAATCACTTAAAATATCACTCTGATTGTTTTGAGTTGTACATTGTTTAGTAGTTGCTTTGTTCGTCACATTTTCTTCCACTTTCAAAGAATGTTCGTAGATACTTGACCATTTGGGTTGAACAGCAGCCCAGAAAGAATCACTTTTGGAAATAGAGCAATGGTCTTTAATTTGTTTCTTTTTGTTTTTCTTTTTATTTCCTATTTTTTTATCGCTTAAAAGCAAAGTTGCACAACTGGGCTGAACTGAAATTGGAGCATGGTTTAAAATACCTTTCTTTTTTGAGCGCAATTTATATGATCTAGAATATTTCACATACTTAGGACAATTTTTGCGAAATGATTTAGATTGCAGTTTAGATGTAGGCTCAGATTGCGGGTCCAAGAATGATGCAGTTCCCCAAGAGGGCCTTACTTGACGAACTTTGGAGGTTCTAGTGAATTTTCTACACTTCTTTCGACGCTTCTCATTTCTTAGTATGCTAGGTGAACCAATGGTTGGTTCTGTATCTAACATTTTAGAATCATCTATAATAGGAAAGTTCTTTTTTGAGAGACATTGACGACCTAATGGGATAGATTTTTGCTTTACAATGGAATATTTATTTCTATACAAAGATTTCAGAGATTTTCTTGGATTAACAGTTGTAAGATAATGTATACCACTGGATGAACTTGAGTTATTTATGTCAATATCTGATGCAAATAATTTGTAAGAGTGCAACCCACATGTATCAGTATTTTCATCATCACTGCTTGACATATTAATTTTCTTTTCACGAAAGTCTTGGAAACTGAGGGGAAGAAAGAACATTTGATTAAAAAAAATTTTAAAATGCAAATAAAATATCAGAACAGGGTTAAAGCTTACCTGCTGCATTTGGATGAAGATTCAGAGCTCGGTCGTCTGAAAAAGTCTCTTTTAAATGATGTATCAACAAGGTTGGTCTTTGCACGACCATAACATTTTACTCGCTTCATTCCTATGCCTAAATAAATATCAGGTCAAAAATTAAAATAATACAGAGAAAATAAAGTTTCATTTTTTATTATAAAATATAATGAATATTTGAAAGCAAATTATCAAAGCATTCAATGCATAAATATACATTGCAGATGGCATTACAATCATTCTCTTAGAAAATTTATGTAGCCCATTCAAAGCTGTTTTCACATATTATAGAACAGTATCCAAACTGCCAGTATGTTTTTAGCTTGAATTAATATAAAATAAGATCCAACCACTAATTGAAATACAAATGAGATTATAAACAAATATTCATACTTAATAAACCATGTTCTTAAAATTTTAGAATAATTTTTCAATAAAGAAAACTCTTCCTAGATTTCGATATATATAGTGGCAGATCCAGAAGGAGGGCATGTGCTTCCTTCCTCATCATAATTTCACACACAGACAAAATATCATACTTTTGTTGTTTTGCTTTGAAGTTGTATGTTGTGTCTAAATAAAGGACTGAGATATTTATTGTACTGTAAGTTTTTAGCTCTCAATTTGAATTTGATGGCAGAGTTAATATTTAGATTAAGGACTAAGTAAACATGAATAATAAAAGAAAATATAAACCCAATTTTCCTGAATGCAATGTCATTCATGCCCCTCAAAATTATGAATGTGACCCACCCTCAAATATAGTTGCTCTTTTAGAAGAGTTACTTTCATAGGAAGAACTTTAAATAAACAAACCTTAAAAAGTTGATAATCCAACAGAAGCTTTCAAATTATGTTCAATGTTTCCTAACATAAAATTATTTCAATTCAAATTATGTTCAATGTTTCCTAACATAAAATTATTTCAAGTCCAATCACAACATCCAATGTTAAAAAATCCTTTTAGTGCTTTAAAAAGAATAATGATACTTTTAAGATCCCTTATGGATCAAGAGAGGCTGAATAGTCTGAGCATGTTAAGTATAAGCAAAAACATTAAAATGGATCTTGAACAGGTTCTAGAACTATTTGCAAAGACCCACACTAAAAAATTACAATTGCAATTTATTTAAGTCCTTTAAATGAAGTTTTTCTCATAATTATATATGTAATAAGATAAATAAATTCTTAGAAAAACCCCTTCCACTGTGTATACATATACATAGCATTAAATTTTTAACTTTAGATGAAGATATCCTTAAGGGCTTAAGGAAATGTATCATAATAAATATATCTTCATGCACAACTTTTTTTAGATATTATCCAATAACAGATTTAATGTATTAACATACACATATAGAAAAAAAAATCACAAACCTCAGATGGACATACCGGTATTTTTGTTTATGGCTCAAAAGGAACTAAATTATAAAGTAAATAGGTTAATTAACGATTAAAATAATTAAAAAGAGATTTTCCAACATGGAATTTTTTTTTAAAGAATTTAAGAATGCTCTAAATAATATAAGTTTCAAATTTTATTCTAATCTGATAATTTGATCCAGAAATACCCAAAAACTGTTAGGACACCATATACAAAATCACTTTGTATAAACAAATAATCAGCAAAACATTTAACAAATTTTTTTACTTATATATTGACAAACTATATTAAAACTATCTTTTGTTACCTTGAAAATAATATTTTTTACTTTAAAATTTTTATTTTCAATATACAAAAGACAGTTTTTAAAATTAACTAGGGTAGTTGTTAGTATAAAAATAAAATCAGATATCTCATATTTGAATATTTTAAAATATTGCAAAATAACATTGATGAATTAAAATTATAATTTAGTATATACCTTCTTAATTCAGTTCCATTAACAGTAACTTAATAATAAACATTTTAAATTAGTTCCCTATAATAACCTATCCATTTAAAATTATTAAGTCTATCCCATTTTTTTAAAATTGTAAAATCAAAATATTAATTATAAATTAACTCCCCAAATCTAAACATGATACAAGTAGGACTGCTTCTCTAGAAGTTAATATGAGCAAAAAATTCATCAAAACATACAAGGGCTTCAGAACCTTTAGAAAGACATATATTTTTTTAAACTTTGCAAACACAGAAGCATGAAGTCTGATAAAAAATTACATTTAGTTAAACCATTAATGAAATCCTTGAAGCAGATGCTGCAAAACTAAATACTGAATATCTAACTCAATTTTTGTAAGGAACAAACAAGTCTTCTGTTTTGAAAATATTCAGGCGGTAGCTTTCTTTGGTCATAATACGATTAACTGAATCAAATGCTGATTCCACAAGTTATGAGTTAAGGAAAGTTATCAATAAACGGAATATCCTTTTCAACATATTTGTTTTGATCAGGCATTTTTTTAAAATCTTGTTATAGGTTTTTCATATCCACCACTATCAAATTTATGTTTACTTTCTTCATCATATGCAATTTCTAACAGTTCTTCTAGAAAGGGTTGTACCGTTCTCTTCAATATTTGTGATAAAAGAATTTTTATCCTTCAATTTCAAAATATCTTCAAATCATTTTTCCATGTCCAATTTAAGTTTGTCCAGGTGGCTACAAAATCAGTCAATATCACTTGGAGTTAAATCACCTTTTACAGATAATAATTCCGGAAACTGATTAAATTCTTTCTTCAAAAAATTATAACAAAGTTAGATTAATAAATAACAAAACCCCTACAGCCCACCATGAAAGTTGGAACTCCCACTAATGGGAAGTAAAGACAAAGTTGAGTACCACTACTCTAAAGCATTAAAGTGCAAACATACTTTTAAATAAAGAAATCCACATTTTCACATTTAGTTCCCTTTTCCATGCATTCTCCCCTTTAATATTGATTTTACTTGCTGTTACTGAGTACATTACTTCCTACATGTTTTTTCCCATTAGATTTCATTTTTCATTATAACCACTCAGAGAAAAACACAGTCAAAAATTTTTATAAGCAACAGAGACAGGAGATATATATTATTGTAACTTTTCCACAATTTGGTATCCATCTTAAGACAAAAAATGGTGCTGAATAAACTTTATGATAAAGAGGAAAAACATTAGTATTCAGACTTTTTTTAAAAAAAAAGTCAGAATTGGTGAACGTTGATGCATGTAGCAGTTATTTGACTCCAATCACAATGAAATCAAAATTTAAAAACAAATTTCTACACAATAAACTCTTACAATAATAAAATTTTCTAAAAAAATTGAAGAAAGAAAAATCAATAACAAATACAAGAATCATTATGTTCAAAGGGACTTTACTTGAGTAAATAAAATTTTCTTGGGTACAATGTATAGAAACTTAAATATTTAAGTTTCTATTTGTTATACTCAAGAAGATTTTACTTACTCATCTAGTACCAGTTGCAAAGTATTAATTCTGCAATATATTTATAAAACTTAGAACTATTTCTGCAATATGAATTTCATATAAACTGTGAACTTCCTACTGTTAGTTGTGTATCAGTCTTGCAATTCATAAAGTATAAATTGCAATTTGATGTCAGGTAATAATATTATGTCTATATTTTAATAAACTTTACAATAATTAGAAATAACTGTTAATCTGAGATAAAGCCATTTCACATAGTAACCATCATCTGTTTTCTCATGGTTGGTAAGGAAAAAAAAATGCTTTTCCTTCCATCCGATTATGCCAAAAACTCATTAGTTTTCAGAACAGAGAATCCACTACATCACTTCTAACTTCCCAAACTTGTACTCTTGTTGATTTCATTGATCTTATCTGATTCTCCGAAGTATTTTTTTATTTCTCGGATTTCTTATACAACACAAGGCAATTCATTTTAGTTCACCATAGCTCCTTAGTCAAAGTCATTCCGATATTTTTACACAATTACAGTCAAATAGGGGTAGAGTACTTTTTATTATGGTATATAGTTTGTCCATTTTTTTCTGGCATAAATTTCACCTTGAGTCAAGATTTGAAAACAGCCTTTTTTCTTTGGAATTTGAACTTGTTGTCATAAGAATATATATATACAAAAATGATGAAACTGGCTAGTATATGAAATACAGTTGAAACAATATCAAATTTATATAGCCATATGAAGATTGCACTTTTTATCAATAAATTATTAAAACAGAAAATTACTGATACATAGTTTAACTAGATGCAATTTTTTTTTATCTTCCTCATTGCCCTGCAGTACATTGCAACAACATGATTACATCTCTCAGTTAATAAACAAATCCTAAAAACATATGTTGTAACATTTACAAGCACAAAATTAAAAAAAAAAAAAAAAAAAAAAAACATTAAATGCATGTCATATGTAGTCACAGAACCAAACTTTACTTGGGCTCTTAGTTGTAATAATACACAGGCATTTATATCTCTTCACATACTGCTGCTCATTGGAACGTTTGATAAATAAAATGTAAAATAGCCCACTCGCTTTTCTACAATCAGCATGAAAAGATTCACATCTGTTGTTTGCAATGTCAGCTGATTTTCTCATGTATTACCAGCATGTACCATTAGAACTTAATGAATATTTTGATGCTATATTCACAAATTATCAATTTTTTACATTTCATATTTTTTTAAAATTACATTCTGCTATTTTAATTGCAAAAGGATGCAACCAAAAATGATTTTTAGGGGCTTAAGAAAACAAAGTTTGATTGTAGTTAGCCTCTATAAAACTGTAAAGTATCTCTGGCAATTCTATGTTCTTATGGCTTCACATTTAATGATGATGCATTTAAATCATTCAAGATGCAGAAAAAAAAAAAAAAAAAAATGTTTTTAAAAAAAAACATGTTGCAAATTATGGATTTAAGTTTATGGTTCAAAGGTAATAGTAATCATAGTTAAAACATAACTTGCTTCTTTTGTTTTTTAATCATATTGATTAGTTGTGGTTTTTTGACAAACACATTTATTGATACACTACCAGAAGAATAAAAAGTAGGTTCACTTAGATAACATAGCACACAGCATAATAATCATTCTTAATGTACACAGTCTTTACATGATCTCTGTCATTGCTTCCACACTCTTTATCTCTTAGAAGTCTGTGGGAGAAGCACAAATGCTGATGTCCGTAATATTGCTTATAAAAAAAAGTTCACTCGCTGCAAACCCTGCATACCTCTCCTACATGCAATACATTTTTTTGAAACAATCTTAAAGACAAGCACACATATATAGAATAATAATAAACACACAAATAATACCTATACATACAACACAAAAATACTTATGTATACATACAAAAATTAAGATACAAAGAAACATTTTCAATAAAAATAACAACTTATCCACTACTTTAGTCAGAAAGTCTGCTATTTTATAAACAGCTTGAAAATATTTCAATTTAATGAAATTTTCCATCAATGAATCTTGCACAAAGTGAAAATGTAAGTTCATGTGTCTTGATTTATTGGATGATCTCTTGTCTTTTATCTACCATATTGCTGCTCAACTAACAGAATTCAAGGTTACTGCATCATTTATAAATTGTTTACATTTCAGTTCAAATAATAAATTTACTGTCTAAATATAATGTCTTCACAAATTTCTGAGATAGAAAATCATTCAGCTTCACAAGTAGAAAGACTTAAAAAATTTTTTGTTTGCCACATTTCCATGAAATAAGTAAAATTACCTAATAAAACTATTCCACCAGAAAATGATTTATCGTTTTCTGCATTTCCCCAACTAGCATCATAACAAGCATTCAAAAAACCAAAATCATTGTTAAAAATCAACTTTTTATCTTTTGTGTCCTTTAAATACCTTTACACTTTTATTGGAAAATGATAATGCCTTTTTTTCTGGTTTATGATTAAACTGAGATAAGTAAATTGCAACAAATGATATGTCAAAGACGTATTATATATATAAAAATTCATATATAAAATAATAAATATAAAAGTTATAATATAAAAGTTCATCTTTTAAATCCTGAATCATAGTTATGCCAATAACTTCATTTGTAAGAGAGAAACTTAATCATCTCCCTTAACAACAATTAAGTTTAATTTAGCTGCAAGTACAATTAATTATATGAAAAATTCTATATTTACAACTGGTAAATATGACACTGAAAAATCTATATTTTTAATTTGATTAAATCCAACTGCTACAATCTTTGCTTTCACCAAAATCATTTTCTTTTAATGAATAGATCCATTTAATTTTTATTAAGTTTCTTCAGGCTGAAATACATCCTCCCAAACTTTAGTCTATTTAACAAATGCAATTTATTTTTTCCATAGCTTGCTCCAAAATTATGCCAATCAACACTACTCTTCACTTCTAAATAATTGCAGAGAATATTATGAGTCAAATTTACTGACATGTTTTTAAAAGTGATTCTTTCTGAGCACCTGAGTTCAAGTATAAGATATTTAGGTTTCCTTTCCCTTTCTGATTGCATCATTGGGTGCAAATGGGTAACCATTCTTTCATGTTGATGAATCTGAGTCATCATAAATTTCAAAGCTTATCACTTTAATTTTTATAATTTGATTCCTTTTGTTTTCTTTTAGAAAGGTTTGATTTGATGATTGAATATCCCAAGGTTCCTAAACTATGATTTATTCAAAAATAAGTGCTACCCTTTAATGATTCATTAAATTGAACTGATCGTTCTTCAATTATTTTCTTACTACATGCAGTGGCTCCCAAAACTGAGTATACACAACTTTTCTTTTTAAAGGTGTAAAACAACACTATCAACACATCGATCAATAACTCCCGAGTCTAACATTGAAAACAACATTTTTTTTGCAAATTTTTTTTTTTATTCATCAACATAACACCTTTTGTTAATCACCTTTTAGGGTGATACAATCGTTCCAATGCTTTTCCAAATCTTTTTTTTTTTTTTTCAAAAAAAAATTTCTTCTTCTTTTTTTCCCCCGCAAGAAATCTTTTTTGTTGCGAGTAAATAGCGATAAACAGCTTTCTGAATCATCGACTCGTTGCTGTTTTTGTTCCATCGAAAGCAATCGCGGCACCCACTTGGAAAAAACCTTTTTCACTTCACTTCAAACAACCTTTTTCAGTAAATACACTTCCATATGATATCTGCCTCATCTCAGCAATCTCACGGAGCTTCACTTTACGATCTTTCATTATAATTTTTGTCACTTCACTCACATTTTCCGGTGTAACGGCTTCCACAGGTCTACCCGAGCATTCCACGTCATTTGTGTCGGTACGACCACGTTTAAACTCGGCAAACCACCGACAAATCGTTGCTTTTGATGGACAAGACTGCGGGTAACATTTTTCAATCTATTGTTTCGCTTGCACAGTGTTTTTACCCATTAAAAAACAATGTTTTATCAGAACACGAAACTCGGTTTTTTCCCTTTTTTAAACAAACTACAAAACGACTTTACTCCAACCTCGATAACTCAGCTGTTTCTGGTCCGATCGACTTAAAATTTTGACACGTTTCAAGCAAAGGTTAGTACTCTAGAAAGACCTGGTTACTGGTTTACTACGAGCGCCATCTCTGGGTTAGTCTCGGGAGTTATTGATTGATGTGTTAAATGTTTGTATAAGTTCAATATTAAGAACACTAAAATGCATTTTACAAAACGTATTAGACTCTGAAAAAATAATAAAAAATCAATAATATTTTAATTATCGTAATTTTGAAGCTCATGTTACAGATTTCTAAGTCACAAAATTGAGTATACAACTAGCATAATTATTTATATTTTTTAAAGAAATAAATCAATATTTATTTGCATATCCTTTTGTATTTAGAACATTTTGAAAACAGTGTGCATTAATTTGAAAGGTTTCTAATAGTTTAATTGGATATTTTTGCCAATTTTTCTCGTAATACTCTTTATAAGTGTTCTTTGTTCCTAATATTGTGCTTTTCAATAGATTTTTCTAACTGAAATCTGGGGTGCCCAGCTATACCCTTAGATGCTGGGAACCCATTTTAGTCGCCTCTTACGATATGCATGAGCTACAGTGGGACTATTCTGTCATACCCGGTCACCACACGAGTCGGAGTACTCTTTGAATTGTTTCAGCAGAAACATTTCCTACTGATGTAAAAGTGCATGAGAAAATTTTTACAGAGTTCACCTTAGGAATTTTTCTTACTTTCCGAATGTCTTTAGTTGTCATTGAACTGAAAGACTTTCTCCTTTTAACAAGTTTATTTGCAATTTGCCCAAATTTTTTATATTTTTGGTTAATTTTTATACCCATCCGAGACCACATTCCTTTTCAATATCATGCAGAAATCCATCTACCTCAGATGTTATGACAATTTTCTAAATTTCAATATTAGTTTCAGTTCTGGAGCTCACCTAAAACATTTTTTTCCCTCCTCAAACTCAAACATTAGTGTCTTAAAGAAACAAGACTATTATTCTGAATCATTAAAAAATGATGGTAGAAAAATGGCAATTTTCAAAAGGTGTTTACTCAATTTTGTGACCCTGAAATTTGGAGCTTTGACATAAAATTTTGTAAGTTAAAATATTATTGGTTCTTCATCTATGTTTTTTCATCTAATACATTTTGTAATTTGCATCTTATTGTTCCTATAAATATTAAAATTAAGTCAGCACATAATAATATAGTTTTAGATCTTTGAAAGTTAGAGTGAGAGATGTACACTCGAATTTGGGAGCCACTGTACATCATAAATGCAATAAGCTCATTTTTCTACAGCTTGGCTTAACATTATACCCCTTTTCTTATCTAAGAGGATGGCACTTAATAGCAATTCCTCTCACTTTGGTAATATAATCGACTGAAGATTCATTATTCTTCATTCTAGATTTTTCAGCCAATTCCCAGCATTTATTTTTCTATCTTCTGCCTGTCATGAAAATGTAGATTTTATTATTTTGTGGGAGAAAATTTTAAATTTTTTTCCTCTGAGAATTGGATCACTTGATCATCTGGTAGTGATAATTTAATGTATACTACAACATCATAATTTTTATGATCCCATTCACTGGAGTCCTTTTAATTTAGTCCTTCCGCTTTTATTTCGGATATAACTGAACACATTTTTTTCATACTTAATGCAGCTCTAATTTTTAAGGACCATATAAAAAAAATTGACTCTGATTAGCTCAGGAGTGAGTAAGTGAAAGTGAAGGTTATTGGCGCAAGAGCCAGATGTCACTATGCTGTGCCAAACAAGATTTAACTGTGGTCTTGATGTGAAAAAATTAAAAAAAAAGGCAAAAATTAGTTGACAAGGAGGGTTGAAAATAGAGAAAAATTGGTAGCACGGGGGTGCATCACCCAATTTTAATAAAGACAGTAAACTCCATGGGGAAAGAAAATGGTCCTTAGGGTGCCTCGGGATCATGATACCCGTACTTACCAAAAGAAAGCAAGTCTTTGAGTCCCCTGATATAATCCCTAGGGCAAGGGTACCTGGCAATACCCCCAGACACTGAGAACCCATTTTAGTCACCTCTTATGACATGCATGAGCTACAGTGGGACTATTCTGTCATACCCAGTCAACACATGGGTCAGCAGTTAATATTTCACATTAAATTTCAAGCAAATTTCATTAAGTTTAGTGTATAGAATGATATGCTTTTAAACACTCTGCAAATTTTTAAATTTATAAATATAGTAGATTTTATGCAAGATGTACCTAAAAATTAGTACATGCCATACTAATGTAAATACAGCTACTGGTAATTATTTGCTCATATATAATTACTTATGTTTATGAATGTGATTTGTTTTATAAAAACAGAGATACATAAATATACAAATATCTCTATGCTGGGTTGGAATGTACTTTAGAGTAACTACCCGTTGGCGACAAAAGTTGTTTACACTTGTTTGGCGATATTTTGCTAATTGTGGTTACCATGCTTTCTCTCCTCTGCGGTGGCTTTAGCTGTGGCAACCTTACGAATAAGGCATATGATACATGATTTTCAGTAAGAAGTTTTTTTTTTTTTATATTTATACCTTTCTCTGATCATTTTTTTTTTCACTTTTGTTGCAATCGCCGGGGCTACATATTCGAATTTGCCACACGAATACGGATGCCGGATCACCTGATGTTTTTTTTTCCCGTTATACAATCCTCGGATCCTATTTTTTCCAACTATTTATGCTTTTCGAATTTGCCACACGAATACGGATGCCGGATCACCTGATGTTTTTTTTCGTATACAACTCTCGGATCCTATTTTTCCAACTATTTATCTTGAATTTGCCACCACAATGGATCACCTGATGTTTTTTTCATTATACAACTCGCGGATCTATTTTTCCCACCTAACTATGCTTTTCGAATTTGCCACACGAATACGGATGCTGGATCACCTGATGTTTTTTTTTTCGTTATACAATCCTCGGATCCTATTTTTTTCACTATTTATGCTTTCGCCGGGGCTACCTTTTCGAATTTACCACATTAATCGGAATTAGAGTCTTCCATCTTTTTTTTTTTCCCCCGTCTGTCTGGATTACTTTTTTACAAAATTCATAACACCTGCGCAATCTCACAGTCAGGCAGCTGTTTCGGGTGTTTTTTTCTTTTAGCCAATCACATACAGTACCTATTTAAGTCTCTGTTTCTAAAGCGAAACTAAATATATATATATTTTTAATCTTAACCAATCATGGGTAAATCGTTTGGCCTTTTCCATTGTCTAGTGCCGACTTCTCACAGTTTCTAGAATTTTCTTTGTCCGTTATTCCGGTGTACTAGTTGTGCAGTTCAGTGGTTTATTAATTTTGCTGTGTTTTCGTGCTTTTGCGTTTTACGTTCTTAAACGTTTTTTTATTCAAATTCTCCTGCTTGGATGATATTGTGTTTCTGCGTCTTTTACCTTACCATCAATCATTTACTCCAATCCCAGTTTCTTTGTCGAGGGAGAATTTGATTCTTACATGGATTAATACATGTGGAGACGGAGACACAATCATTCTATTCAGGATGAAACCTACAAGGAGTTTTTTAAAACCGTTATTACTGTGTACCCGCCGTAAAATCGAGACGCCACTGAAACTTAGGTAAGTCGAAAAATTCCTACTTTTCAGCTTCGCGGAGTTCAGGCTCCGCCGTAAAAATCGCCAAATTTGGCGATTTTTCAAATCTCGCCAAGTAGTTACTCTAAACTACAGTTTCACCCTATGCTGAAATATGATTTAAATGGCTTTATATTTTTGTTTTTTTTTTAAAAAAAGGTTATTTTAAATACAGAATAAAATTATTTTAATTTTCTTTAAATACGGTATCTCAGTTACCTTAACGGTATAGATATTATAATTAAATATATGTAATAATCATTGAATCTAAAACTGACAAATTAAAAATCTCAGAAATATGAAGTTTGAATAACTTACCGAAATATAATCTTCAATTTGTAGATTTTTAGTTCCAAAGAATGAGCTATTTTAACATTTAAGAAGTAAATTAAAATGTATTTTCAAATAAATTTGACTATTCCTCCTAAGTTTTAAAGAGGCACGAAGTAAAAATAAAACAAATAGTTTGAGTTCCCGCTACACAAACAAAACATGAAAATCATATGCTGATTGAGTTTCACTTCACTTTAGTTTTAACCATGATATGGTTTGGCTTTAATGATATCGCAATTAAGATTAAAAAAATTGGAAAAAAAAAGTTATAAGGAAAGTTTTGCAAAGAACATTCCCTTTGTTAATGAAATAAAAAAAAAAAAATTCAAAAATTTTAAGTTTGATAAAATAATGGAAACTAAATAACAATTTAAATTATTAGGACAAATATTCGCTGATGATAAACTTGATTTATGTTCAAAAATTGAAAAACCATTCCAAGTCATTTGTAGCAAGATGTCCACCTGGTTCTAAAATTTAATATGCTAAATAAACTACCCCCATCTCTCCTGATTACAAGCTCGAATGCAAATGGCATTAAATCAAAAATAAGAGAACTCCAAAATTTCATAGATGATTACAACCCAGACATACTAGGAGTCCAGGAAACTCACCTCAACCCCTCTGAAAAATTTAAAATTCCAAATTATAAAATATACCGTTCTGACAGATCAACCCATTGGAGCGGAGGCATTGCAATTTTAATTAAAAATAGGATTCATTATCATATGGTTATTGAAAATACCTCCACCTCTGAAAATACCACCATCCATATCATTACCAAAGACAATTAATACTTCACAATCTCTACTATTTACCATCCTACACCCCATAATATCATCACCTATAATGAATTAATCAATATCCTCTCAGACAACCCCACCGGAACTTTAATAGGCGACTTTAATGCAAAACATCCGACCTGGAACAGAGGCAGGGCAAACAGATCAGGTAAAATTATTCATGCTATGTGCAACATTAATAACCTCCAAATAGCTGCTCCCGACTCACCCACTCACTTTCCTTACTATAGCAATACTTACTCTATAATAGATTTTGCTATCTTCAAAAACATACCATTCTACAATATCGAAAATGTTAATGAACTACCTAGCGACCATAACCCTATACTAATGGATATCTCTTTCAATAAAATTCTCCCTATCCCCCTTCGCCCTTTCACAACTACTAATTGGTTCCGCTATCAAGAAATTCTATCCAATATCACAAAAGGTAACCCATTATTAATAATATCTCTGATCTAGACCAATCAATTTCATCATTTACTACTAATATCAAAAATGCAATTAACTATGCGAGTAATACCAGATCCATCCAAACCCCATCTTAGACTCCCCCCTCATATCAGAAACCTAATTAAAGAGAAAAATAGGTACAGAAAGCAATGACAAAACACCAGATACTCTCCTTTGAAACCCATAATTAATAACCTCAAAAAGCAAATTAAAAATGAAATCAATACTGTTCCGAACTGAATACTGGGCCGCGGTAGCCTAGTGGTCAAGGTCGTGGATAGCGGCTGGCGGTTTTCGTTCAGTCGCGGGTTCGATCCTTGGCCACCAAAGACCCGCCGTGTAGCCGGGGCTGATGCACGTTAAATCTGTTCGGGGCCCAAAGTCCTCCCGTTGGCGTGGTGTGGATGTTAGGAGAGGGGGGTGCCAGCTCAGGTGTCGTCCTCGTCACTTGACCGTGGTTCAAAATTACGAGGTCCGTCGCCAATAGCCCTCGTGTTGCTTCTAGTGCGACGTTAATAAAAACTAAACTAAAACCGAACTGAATACTTTTCCAGCTGAAACCACGTGACTCCCGCCAGAGGACGCTGTTGTTTGAAGTGAGCAGCGTCAAAACAGAACGTACTTGAAC
Organism: Nephila pilipes; assembly: GCA_019974015.1. Taxonomy (NCBI): domain Eukaryota; kingdom Metazoa; phylum Arthropoda; class Arachnida; order Araneae; family Nephilidae; genus Nephila; species Nephila pilipes. The sequence continues at coordinate 24,894 of BMAW01042920.1, read as the reverse complement.
TTGGAACTAAGAACGAGAGAGAACGCTTTTGCTCTATTATGTAACCTGTGTTGTGGCTTGTAGTGATGTGTAACTGTTGTAATTAATTTTTATTTACAAGGAAGAGTAGAGTTTTCATGTACATAAGATGATGAGTTTATTTTGTTCGCAACTAAAGAAATAAAACACCAGCTCCCCGGAACGACAGAAAAGGTATGTCAAATTTTGATAATCTTAATGAGTAATCATTGACATACCTAATCTGAAAAAACGAGAAACTTAATTTAATATTTTTTGTTTTGTTTCTTGAAATGGCATCCTTGCCGGGATTAGAGCTTGTGTTTTAAAATTTAAATATACAAATATAAGAGATTGAAGTGATATATTTGAATATATTTTGATTATCATATTTGATAAATTTGATAGTTGCAATAAAATGGCCACCAAAAACTCTGAACTAATTCAGTTATGCAAAAAGAAGCGCAGAACAATAAGAACGTCAGTTACTAAACTTATTTCCAAAATTGAATTAGAAATTCAAAAAACCGAAGTAACTGCTGAAGAGAGCGAAATTGAACTTTATACTGCTGTTTGTAGAAAATGCAACACCATGAAAGAAACATCAGAATCAAATGAAATTTAATGCAGAAACGACTTGTACTGATACAAATAAATGATGAAATTTTCAAAACAAAAGAAACAAATTAAGCGTCCGAAATCAGTATTTGGTGCAGCCACCATGCGCTGCAATAAGTGCTGCTATACGACGTGGCATGGAGTCAAACAGATGTTGAATATCTGCTTGAGGAAGAGAATTCCATATCGCTTGTATGCGCAACCAAAGTTCGTCTTTGGAAACTGCAGGACGCGGATCACGAGCGAGACGCCGACCAACCATATCCCACACGTGCTCAATAGGCGACATATCCGGTGAATAAGCAGGCCAAGGAAGAAGTTGCATGCGTTGTGCTGAACAGAAGTCTCGAACAGTCCGCGCAACATGTGGGCGTGCATTATCCTGCTGAAAGATAGCTCCAGGGATGCCTTGAAGGAAAGGAACGACTTCGGGCTGTAGCACTTCACGGACGTACCTGTTGCTATTGAGATTACCCTCAATTCGTATCAAATTGGATCGTCCATGATACGAAATCGCACCCCAGACCATAACTCCGGGTGTTCGACCACTATGTCGTTCAATAATACACTCAGGAAGGCAGCGTTGACCGGCATAACGTCTAACACGAACACGGCCATCATGGGTCCACAAATTGAAGCGTGATTCATCTGAAAAGACAACTTGGTGCCAATCAGCTCGCCTGTCTCTGTGCTCAAGAGCCCACTGCCGACGCAGCCGTCGATGATTCGCCGTGAGGGGAATCCTGTATAAAGGCACCCTTGCACGCAATCCACGGCGCAGCAGACGACGACGAATTGACGAAGCCGACAATTGTACACCTGTAGCAGTAGACCAACGTGCTGCCAGCTGCCTGGAGGAAGCTGTGCGATCATTCACCGCCATGCGGAGCAGGTGTCGATCATCGCGCTCTGACGTCACCTTCTGTCGTCCAGTGCCTGTTTTTCGAGTTGTTCGGTGCTCGTCGGTCCACTGCTTCCAAATTCGCATCACTGTGGAACTGTTCCGCTGCATACGAGCTGCTATTGCGCGATAGGAAAATCCTCCTTCTCGAAGGCCGATTATCCTCCCTCGTTCAAACTCCGTAAGTTGCTTGAATTTCTTATTCTTCCGTCGTGGAGGCATACTCAGGTCTCACTAAACGTTTGCCACTAACAAATAATCATAGACGTTTTTCAACGTCCCGCTACAGCACTTTATTTATACGCTTTCAGCATCAATTCAGAGGGCGCTGCGCGCGCCGCGCACGCGCGATGGCTCTGAAACTTTATTAATTTGCATAATATCCTATAATTGACATTTGCTGCGAATTTCATTTGATTCTGATGATTCCTTCATGGTGTTGCATTTTCTACAAACAGCAGTTTATATAGAACAATTAAAAGATAAAATCGATTCTCTCAAATTAGTTGATTCTGATACAGAAAGGTCATTGAAACCTGAGGATCTGGATAAAGAATTAGAATCAGCTGAAGAATACCGTGAAAAAATTGTAACGTGGAGATTCAGAGCTAATAAATACTTGTGAAGTTTGAATCAAAATAAAGGTATTCATGACCCTCCCATTCCCCCCAATCATTCAGCTCGAGAAACGGATGTTAAACATCAAATAATCAACGTCAAACTACCAAAAATAATGATCCCAAAATTTTCTGGTAATATAAGTGAATGGCTCCCATTTTGGAACTCTTATGAAACGTCGATACATAATAATACATCTTTAGACGACTCTAGTAAATTTAATTATTTAAAAACCCATTTAACTGGAACAGCTTTGGAAACTATCGGCGGTTTCTCTATTTCTCACGAAAATTATGTTAAAGCTATTAATTTGTTAAAACAGAGATTCGGAAGAAAAGAAACTTTAATAAACACCCATATGAGTCAGTTATTAGAAATCTCCCAACTTAAGCGATCAAATGACGTAAAAAGTTTGTGACAACTATTTGATAAAATTCAGATTCATATTAGAAGCTTAGAATATTAGGCATCGCATCAAATACTTTTAGTACTTTATTATCCCCAGTAATTCTAAGAGCACTGCCAAATGATTTAGTATTTGAATTTCATAAAGAATTCGGAGAAGAATATTCCGTAAATGATTTAATAGAATTTTAAGACAAGCAGTTAATCACGAAAGAAAAGACGGAGTTATATTTAAAAAAAGAGATTCAGAATACGCACTCTCATATCCCACGAAGTGTGAGTTGGCAAAAAGCCAAACCCATTTTCGAGAGGGAAAGAGGGACCGAAGTAGCAGATGTCAGTCAGTTGTTTGTATATAATTCTGCCTCGAAATCTAAGTGTCTGTTCTGTGGAGACGCATCTCATGCGAGTGTAAGTTGTGAAAAGGGGAAAAGTTTACCACTTGAACAGCGCAAATCGTTGTTAATTAAAAAAGGTTTTTGTTTTCGCTGTATCAAACCAGGACACATAAGTACTTTTTGTAAAACAAAAGTAAAATGTACGATTTGTTGGAAAAGACATGCTGATATTATGTGTCACGAAGAAAATAAACATTTTAAAAATGAGAATCTCGAAATAAAGGAAGTTATTGAAAACACTACGCTTTCGAATAATAGTTGTTCTAGGGAAGTTTATCTTCAGACTTTAATAGTTTATATTAAAGAAAATAATTTGAAGCATTTGATTTGGGTTATTATAGATATGGGTAGCCAGAGATCTTATATTACAAAATTTATCGCAGGAAAGATGAACTTGAAGGGGTTAGGTGAGGAAACTGTAAATCATGGTATATTCAGTGGAATTGAACGCGCCGAAAAGCATCAAAGATACAAAATTAAACTTTCAAATGTCGACGGAACTATAATTGTGAGTTAGAAGTTGTAGATGAAAAGAAAATCTGTGCTTCCTTACCAAGAATGAATGATGATAATTGTTTGAAACAATTAAAAGATCTAGGTATTTTAACTAGTGATGCAATGATAAATGAGAAATCCTGTCTATATGAGAAAAATTCTGGCGAGTTTAATTTGCTAATTGGAGCCGATTACGCAGGGAAATTGTTAACGGGGAATGTAAAACATCTTTCAGGAGGTTTGGTTGCCGTACACACACTCCTAGGGTGGACTGTAATGGGTAAATCTGATATAAAGGGCCCATCCACAAATAGCTCACTGTTAGTATTGTCATTACACGTAAATGATGCTAAAATTACTGATCTCCGGAAGTTAGACACTTTGGGTGTAGACGATAGTAGCGAAAAGCGCTCTAAAACAGAGACCCAACAACTTACTTTGAAACATTTCAGAGAATCCGTTAGCAGAGAAAATACTGGCAGATATAAGGTGAATCTACCCTGGTTAGATGGACATCCTCCTTTACATGATAATAAAGAGATGGCCCAAAAAAAGGCTAAGAACAACAAATCGGATAAATAAATATCAAGAAGTTTTTAATCAGTGGGAAAGAGATGGTATCATTGAACAAATTAATCAGAACAATGACATTTCTAAAGGTATAGGTGTACATTATCTGCCACATAGAGCAGTATTTAAAGACACCTCAACAACTAAGGTAGAAGAGCCTTTAAAAGGACTTGCAATGAAACTCAAAGACTCAATGTATGTCTATAATTGTGTTTCAAACTTAGACTCTGTTTCGGAGTTCGAACATTTTAGATCAGAATCTCAAAGATTTCTGAAGCCATCTAAATTTGAATTACGTGGATGGAACAATAATTACATTTCTGATTTAAACGAATTTGTACAAGAAAGCTCAGATTACGAAAAAGAAGTACCGGTTTTAGGTCTTGCATGGAATTTGAGAGACGACAAATTGCTTCTTCAGGAATGCTGGAAATTGGGAATATCTTGGGATTCAAAATTGCCTGAAGATGTCATTAAAATATTCCATAAATGGAAAAATGAGTCAATTTTCTGGAGTGACTCTATGAAAGCTCTGTATTGGATCAAGAAAGAAATCCCTTGGATGACTTTTGTGACCAACCGAGTTATAAAAAGACGAAAACTGTGCCCATTGGAACTGTATGGAGACAACGTCACCAACAAGGACAAGGTTCCAGATACTTCTGAGAATCATCCAGAAGGACTGGACAATCCTGACTCTGCTCCTGCTGCTGCCAGAGCTGGACGGATAGTGCGACCACCATCCAGATTCAGTCCATAAAGTGTTGAGTTTCGGTTCTAAGTGCCCCGAAACTCAAAGGGGGAAGTGTTCCGAACTGAATACTTTTCCAGCTGAAACCACGTGACTCCCGCCAGAGGACGCTGTTGTTTGAAGTGAGCAGCGTCAAAACAGAACGTACTTGAACTTAGAACTAAGAACGAGAGAGAACGCTTTTTGCTCTATTATGTAACCTGTGTTGTGGCTTGTAGTGATGTGTAACTGTTGCAATTAATTTTAATATATATTTTTATTTACAAGGAAGAGTAGAGTTTTCATGTACATAAGATGATGAGTTTATTTTGCTTGCAACTAAAGAAATAAAACACCAACTCCCCGGAACGACAGAAAAGGTATGTCAAATTTTGATATTCTTAATGAGTAATCATTGACATACCTAGTCTGAAGAAACGAGAAACTTAGTTTAATATTATTTGTTTTGTTTCTTGACAGATACCTTTAAAAACAAAAAATGGGAAAACCTCTCCGCCAGCTTAATACCGAGGATAACTCCCTTTTTAATATGAACAAAAAACTTTCCAATAAATACTACAATATGCCGATACTAATAGGCAATAATGGTCTGGTATTCCCTGATAAAGAAAAAGCTGATCTGCTTGCCCATGATCTTGAATCCTCGTTACAGGAAAATCCAACTCCATATGATGATGATCATATTGAAAAAACAGAATCAATAGTTTAAAATTTCTTAAAGCCCATACCATTTTCAATTACTCCCTCTCCTCACCTTCCCTTCTGAAATAACTACAATAATTAAAAAGTTAAACAAAAAGAAAGCCCCGAAGAGGATGACATTCCCAATCGAGCCTTTAAATTCTTTCCTCCCAACGCACTTAATCATTTCACAAATTTTTTTAATAAATGACTCATGTATGCGCATTTTCCACAAAAATGGAAACATGAAATTATTATTCTCTTCCCCAAACCCGGCCAATACCATTCCATTCCCTCTAACTATCGACCTATCAGTCTACTAAATTCTATTTCAAAAATCTTTGAAAGAATCCTGCTAACCAGAATACTGACTCATGTTTCCACTAATAATATTTTTCCAGTTTCACAATTCGGCTTCCGTACTAACCACAGCACTGTCTATCAACTGCTAAGGGTTGTGAATGCCATTACTGAAGGATTTAATTCCAAATACATCTTTGGTGGTATCTTCCTCGAAATACAAAAAGCTTTCGACCGCCTCTGGCACGATGAATTGATCTTCAAACAAATCAAATTTAATCCCCCCCCTGTATAATAGTTATCTTGAATAACTACCTTAAAGATAAAACATTTCAAGTTAAGCTTAATAATACTCTCTCTACAATATGCTATATAAAAGCCGGTCAACCTCAAGGGTCTGTAATTTCTCTTATTTGCTACAATTTGTTTACATATGACTTCCCTCAGAGTCCTTACAATAGCCTCTGTTTATTCTCAGATGACGCAGCAATCCTCCCCCTAGGAAATAGTCCAATTAACGTAATAGTTAAATTACAAAATCATCTAAAACAAATAGAGAATTGGATGACACTCTGGAGGATTGCTGTAAACACTACTAAAACTAAAGCTCTCATTTTTAGAAAAGGTTACGCCCTCCCCTCCTAATAAAAAACTCAAATTCTTTAATGATTAAATATCTTGGGACTCTGAGGTCAAATACTTAGGAATTATTCTGGACTCCAAACTCACCTTCAAACTTCATATCCAATCAATAATTGACAAATACTAGGCCAAAATCCATAACTGTATACCTTTAATTAGCAGAAATTCAGCACTAACTTTTGCTAACCAAGTTCTTCTCTATAAACAAGTAATCCACCCTATCCTACTTTATGCTTCCCCGACTTGGAGTTATACCGCACTTACTCACATAAAAAAAATTTAGGTCATTCAAAATAAAATCCTCCACATGATTACTAACTCACCTTGGTATGTTAGAAATTCTGTCATACACAAGGATCTCAGTATCCTTCCTATTATTAATCACATCAACAATCTCTCTAGAAGATTCTATAATAGACTAACATATCATAGTAATCCTCTAATAAGGGCCCAGCTAATTTTTGCTCGCAATAAAGGAACTCCTGCCCTACCCTGCCAATCTTGCAATAATTATTTCCACCTAATTCCTCCATAACACTTTGCATTCCAACTCAAATCCTTTTAATTAATTATCAATCTTTCAATAGCCTCTTTCTCAGTCAACCATCTCACTCCAAGACTTATATCATCAACTATTCAGCTTATCATCAGCTCTGTTTAATATTCCTTCGCCATCCCTACCTCTCCTCTCTTGAACTAGTTTGCTGTCTACCGCTGTGCACCCAGCAAAACAAGAACCATTTTTACTTTTCCCTCCCTTCTTCAGCTTTCACATCATTAAAAAAAGGTTTAAATAATATTTTATTTATTGCTATTTTGTTGATTGTAATTTTACAATAATAATAATAAAAAAAAATTAAAAAATAATCATCAAAACAATACTCTCTTCTTGCTGAATATTAGACATAGTCTATCGAAGGCACTGAGAGGCTAAAAAAATGATATAAATATTTTTTATAATCTAATCTTATAATAAAACTAGCTGATACCCGCCCGTTTCGCTGGGCAGACGATAATATTATATTTTGGAACCTATACATAAAATATCAAGAAAATTGGAGCATTGAAATGACCTTTGTGTTCTCTAGATGGTTTTTTATCGGCATTAATTATAACCTTGAACTCCTTTTGGTCTTTAGGAACTGAATCAACAGCAGCTTTGAAATCGTGAATATACCTGTTATGTTCATGTAGCTCCTTTTGTAATTGGCTAATTCTGGCTTAACATCTGGGAAAATACCACAATGAATGTTTCTTTCACGTTCATCATCACAGAGAAAGTAAAACTGAAGAAAAGAAGGTTGTTGAGGAGGCTCAGCCAATAGGCTACCTATCCAGTGGTATACCTGGCCCTGGACTTTAAATGTTGGCATAAAATTTCCTTCCTTCAATTCTTTTGCTCCGAATGACGTCATCTGAAAACATCCATTATACTTGCGAATTGTAGAAAGAAAATGTTCTGAAAGCTGATCCTTATGGCTAAGAAGGCTATTCAAAGGTTTAGGGAAGGATCTAATAACAGGAAGCAGGACTTGAGCACCACTCCAGCACATTCCTGGAGGTTCTTCTATCCTTTTAAAGCACGGCACCTCGAACAGGGCAAACGTTTTCCGATACTGACAATTTTATCATTTGAATAGTCAATATATATTTCATATTTAAAACCAGACAAATATTGGGAAGTCCATGGCGCTAAATTAACTTTTGATCTTTTATCATTGTATTTAATTACAGCTGCCTGATTCACGTGGGGGGGGGTATTAGAAAAGTATTTTCTTACGCTCTATGTACTTCAGGATGGCTTTTAGTATATTTTGAAGCAGCTTCTCTATGTTCTTCAGGATGACTTTGAATATATTTTGTAGCAGCTGGTCTTACTTGTTTATATCTAATTGAATTTGTGAATCTTTTTCTTCATTTCTTTTACCTTTATTTAGTTGAAGAGATATTACATCATTAATAATTGATTCACTTGAACTTGAAAAATCAATGTTAGATATTGATTGAGTCTTTGAAACTAACACAGACACATTTTCTTGAGGCTGAAACACTAAAGATGACACATTTTCTTCATTTTGTTTCACATTATCATAACCAGGATTAACTTTACTTCTATTTATTAATCCAACTATTTAAATAAAACATCAAAATGACAACTATTACAGTTTCCCGTAAAACGTAATATTTTTTCCCCCTGAATTGTTTCCCCAACAGAAGCTATAAGGCAGCCACCTTGATAAACTTCGAACTGATAGGGAAATAGCTCTGCCGCCGACATAATTTAGCAAATAGATCCATACGTGTTTGCTTTACACATTTCGGTAAAATATAAATCGTTAGTATTATAAGGAGCGCCAGATAGCATTTGAGTGTAGCATTTAAACCGATCCCAGTTGTCAAACACGTGAGAAACAATAATATTTCTCATTTTATACGCCATCGATATGTCACCAAACACCAGCAAAGACAGGGACGAAAATAAACATGCTCCGTTGCCAAGAATTTTAAAAACTTTGAAAGGAGTAGGTATTCCATCGATCCAAATATATTCAACATCCATTATTAAGAACTGTAACTGAAAAGTAAATATGAAAAATCAATTTTTATTAACCTACAATGAAATACTTTTCAAGTTAAAAAATATAACCGAAATTAACTTTTTTAAATCAAATTATTTTAAAATTCAACAAAAAATAATAACAAAAAAATGAAGTATAATAAAATTTTTTAGCAAAAAGTCACCCGTATTACGTGATCCTTTTTGCAAAAGGATAACTCTTACGGTAGCAGCATATCTGGAACTGCAATTGAATAGACAGAATAGCTCTTAAAAATCATATCATTAAAAATAATTCTGTATTCTGAAAACAGTAAAATATCCAGACATTTTAAAAAAACAAAAACGTTTATTTCCTAGAAACCAAAAACTAAAAATTGCCAGAATACAAAAACAAAACTTTTGCATAATGTTTACATTAGGTTACAGTTAATGCGTACATCAAAATAAATATTTTGATAGCTACTTATTTTTTTTATTAATGACATGAATAACATACCGTTATTATTCATTTGTTAAAAGCGAACTTCAATAACTTGGTAAGATTGCGTTTAGATTTACAAATGTAGTTTATCAATCATTATTAATAATAAAATACTTTTCTCATAAATTTAAAACTTACGTCTAGGTTCCACAACAATAAAAAATTATAGTTTGCTCAGCAAAACCGAAATCAGCTGGCGAGCGAAATCAGCTGGGGTTACCATAGTATAGCTTTTTAAAATTCACAATGCAAGGTCATTGAAATGCTTCGACTTGGCGGTGGAAGATATTTGGTGATATTTTGCAAAAAAGAGCCTCTTCTCCAAAATCTTGCCAATCATCCATCAGCGCTTCAATATTAAATTATTTGGTATTTTTCCATTTCGCACGCGCAAATCTTGCAAGTAAACTTAATTGGTAGCGATACACAGTATACATTTAAAAAAATATATTCCGTTTGGCGTTGGTCATGTAATTTTTGGCGATAAAGTCGCCAAAATGACATAACCGATGGGTAAGAAAAGATTAACCGATGATAACTACATTTTGGTTAAGAATTCCATAAAATCCGTTCTTAGTGAGCGTCTACATAGCAAAATGAGTAGCTACGCCAAATTTCAAGTCAATCGGTTGTATAGTCTTAGAGATATCGTGATGAGTCAGTCAGTGGTATTTCGCTTATATATATATAGATTTGTAAAAAAAAAAAAAAAAAAAAAAATTAAAATCTATTAAAATTCTCATCCTTATTGCAAATAATTCATTCACTTTCCTATCCTCTTTCCTCCCCCTTTCCTTTTATGTTTTTTTTTCATTTGTGCAGTAAGCACACTTTAATATGCTTGTTTTAATTTTTTAAAAAAATCAAGGCTTTAATATGACACTGAGTAAAGAGTCCATAGGACTGGCCCTTGTCTCTATTTGATTGTTGTTGTGCAAAGAACAGATTTAGCCACCCAAGGTGCGCTTTTTAAAAATAATTATTATTAAATTACTCAATTAAATATAAGAGTTAAAGAAAAAGAAGAAATATCGAGAAATGAACAACAGTAAACCTTTCCAATATTAAAATGAAAACAAACGATAAATTATTAAATTAAGTATAATTAAGTTAAATGTAATTAAAATTGAAGCAAAAGATAAAAAATTGAAAAGGGATCTGGTACACCAAAAGAGATCCCCCTAAAACAATAGCCCCTTAGGTGGCTGATAGGATTTTGATTTGTTTCACATTGCACTTTCAAATGTCGCACAGCTTTTTCAGGTCATTATCTTAATAGTAATATCATAGACTTTTATTATGTATAATTCATTCACTAGCCTATTCTCTTTCCTGTCCCTTTTCTTTTGTGTTTTTTTTTCTTAAATTCATTTGTGCATTAAGCATATCTTAATATGCTTGTTTTAATTTAAAAAACTCATGGCTTCAATATGACACTAAGTAAAGAGTCCATCGGACTGGCACTCAACTGTATCTGATTATTGTTGTTTATTATGCAATGGGATGTACCACAGAGAATAAATAATTACAAGGAGAAAAAAAGACGAATAAAACAAGTTAGTACTTACAAAGTTTCAAATTCAAATTTCTCTTGGTTTATTTGCATTTCACTAGATCCCTGTGTTTCTCCAAATTTTTTTCCTGTAAGATTTCATTTTCAACATTCTCTTTCATAATCCATTAAAAACTATTCCCTATTTTGATATTTATAGGTAGAATAAAACATTTAGATGTCTATAGAGCAATCGGATAAAACTGAAATCCACCTGTTCTTCTGATATACCTAAATACAACCGTCATAACGTATTTGATTCGGATCATTTAATTATTCGCTTATGTTAAGATGTCTAATAATCTGAAGTTCGGTTATTACTATACAATATTTGCACGCATTGACAAGAGTAACGAATCTCGAAAAATTGATTGTTTACTAAAGTCGAGGTCTACTGGCGACGAATCTCTTAATTTTGAACCTCGGTCAAGCGACAAGGAGGACACTTGATTTCGTTTGGTTTTATAACATCGCACTAGAAGCAATAGGAGGACTATTTGCGACGAACCTCGTAGATTTGAGCCTCTATCAAGTGACGAGGACGACACAAGCTACAACGGTAACAACGACAATTGAACTGGCAAAGTCCTCTTCATACTTTCAGAACAAGCCAAAAGTACAACTTGTTATCTCAATAGATTCAACCCGTGACAGCGGCATTACATGGCGGGACTTTAGTAGCACCTACCCTCGAGCCTACAACAAGAAGAAAATTTAGCCGGTCGCTCGTTCTCGATCATGATCCCTATTGACAGCGACAAAAAATGAACCTGAAAGTCTCCAATAGTAAGTATGTATTGGAGAGCTTTCAGGTTCCTAATCACATCTAATGATCGACAAATTTTTATACATGGCTAAATTACGGATATTTAAAAAGTGGTAATAATTTATAAAGTTTGTTTTTTTTTTTAAGGGATAGTAAAGTACGGAAATTTTGTTTGAATCTACGTGTTACAAAAGATTTAAGTTAAGAAACAACAATACATCTTATAAAAACACATATTCTTTTTTAAAATTTCAAACAGTATGCCATTTTCTAAATACGAATGAAATGGAATTGTTGCATATTATGACATCTAATAATTTTTAAATTACAGAAGACTTCAGAAATTTAATCATTAAATTCATTTTAAAATCTACAACTTTTAAACATTTTACCATAACAAACAACATTTTTTATGCATTGAAAACCAAAATTGTTCAAATTGTCAGATTTTCGGCACGAAAATCTCTTTCAAATTAATAACTAGGTACGAAAATATACTGTTGTAAGTGATTATGAACCTATATTTTTTTATTTATGTTGTTTTTACTCGTTATGTGAAAATAGTTATGTTCGCTCTGAAATGCAATATTACGTGATGTCAATAACGTTTGACCTTGGTTTCCTTGGTCCTTCATTTCATTTCATTACTTGGTCCTTCATAACGTTTGACCTTGGTTTCCTTCATTTCATTGCTTATTTACCTTGGTTTCACAAACCAAGGTAAATAAGCAATGAAATGAATCATTTTTCTTCCCTTTCAGAACAGAATATTAAGAAAACTCCGAATATATTAAAAAAGGGACTAATCTAATGTTGTGCTTTGAATATGGTTTTTGGAGTTATAATTAGTTTATATATGTTAGTTTGGATTATGTAACACTTTGAATACAAGTTCTGTACCCATTAATACTAACCTTAAGAATATATTCTAAAAACGTAAAAAAGTAGTACTAAATATCCAGAGATAACTAATAAATGAAAAACCATCAGATGTTGATAAAAACACAATGGTTTTATTTAAATTTTAATCACGTTTTAACTCTTAGCATCAGAGCTTTCTTTCCCATATTATTCCTTTTCGATTAATTTTTTTATCCTGTTGTTTCCTACATCTCAGGAATAAATTAATTTTTGTTTTGTGTACTAGATTTTTGATTAAAAAATATTGCATTGCTCGTTGCACTATTTAAAGAAAATTCAAAAATATTCATTTTTATTGATATTAACAAAAAAAAATATTTTTTCTTAGTACTATACTAAATAGCATGCACGCAGTCTTTTATAAAAATGATAGCGCTTGTAAATCAAATCTTTTAAACCATTAAACTCTAATTTATACTCTTTTTAAGAAAACTAATCATATAGAGATGTATTGGTTTTGTTTATGGAATCTCACGAATAACTGTATCTGTATATTTGTCCACATTTATTTTAATCCACATATCTCTGGTTAACAACTCCTGGTCACGAGATTCACGAATAATATAAGAAATAGAACGAAAAAATAATTCTAAAGGTCTACGAATTTAGTTACCTACTAATTTCCCAGCTTTTTAAAATAAAGTACTTCTCGCTGTGGCGGCGCTGTAGTCGCGCATGAGGAAAATTACATTTGCAGAATCACATTTAGAGAGGTATAATTTTTAATTTATTCCAATTATCAAATAGTAGCACTAAAACTATGACCATTTTTTCAGTTTGAAAAATATTTGTTAATAATAAATATTTCTTTACGATTTCACTAATTAACAGAATTCAGAGCATTTCTTCTTCAGTTTTTCAATGATATTTTTCATACAGTGTGTTCCATATTCTTTCTTGTTTATTTTAAGGCCAACAAATTTGTATGTATGCTTTATCAGCTAAAACTCTTGCAAGAATTGAATGTGTGTGTTTGTAAAACTTTTTAAACACTATAGGATAAACAAACATGTTTGTAATACTCTCTTCTACTACAACGTTAGAAGTTAAAAGGCCTTACTCAACCTGCCCGATGAGATATCTTTTCGGCTTGATTGGTAGGCCCGTCAACTTCGGACCCTTTGGTCCAGGGTTCGAAACAACGCTGCCGCTTCTCGATCACCGTAGCTTGTATTAATATTGGGACATATTTCTGCCTTAAAACGGAAGTATAATTATTATCACTCTTTTAGATGAATAACTATTACTATTTGCTGTCCCTAATCATCCATAAGTAGAAGTTTATTATAACTCTCTCTCTCATTTTAAATATAAATTCATTTATAAAATATGATCCCCAGGATTGTCCGACAAAGTTCCTGAAGAATAGATACAAATTAATTTGAAAAATAAAAGTAATTGTTTCGAATTTTCCGAAAAGTGTCTTTACATTTGTAGGCATCATTCAGAGAAATGCATAAGACTTTCGTTTTCTAATTCTCGTATTTTTGATGTATGTCTTAAATATAAACAAAGAGAAAGGAAGTTAATTGCTTAAGTATTTCGAAAAGCACATTGATTTGGAAATTTTACTAAAAATATATATATATTTCTTTTATTGGAGTTTAAATTAATTATTGGTTAACCAAATTTTATTAATAAATTGAAGGCATAAGGGCGTTTTTTATTATTCCATCTTAACTGATAATTTCTGAAAATCTAAAAATAAAAAAAAGACCTTTTTTTTATATATTCTCGTGATATTAAATTTGCGAAAACAATCTGTGGACTTATACGGCAATGTTTGTTTCTTCGTTAATAATATATCAAGGCATAGTTGGTTGTGCAGTTGGTTCTCATTTAGTATATATTTCTTTGGGTAAGCCTAATTAATTGAACAGTTTCAGCACCATCTTCTCTCAGTTTCAAAGGAAAACAAAATAATAGGGGGATATTGTATTTCGTTATTCTTCATAGATCTGTTTCTCTGTCGTTTTTGAATTTCATTTTTCACCCACAACACTTGATTGTATATCAACATGAAATTACATATAAATATACATTGAATTTCACAAAAATATAAAATTTTAAAAAGAACTCCACTGAGCAGAATTAAACATTAATTTCATTACTGCTCAATTTTATTATACTTGGAATGGAAATAAAAATTTAAGATTTTTAAGAAAATATTTTGCACCAATTAAGCATATCATATAATCATCATGATTACAAAGATTTTTAAGAACTAAATATTGAAAGAATTATAAAGGATTAGGTTGTTTAATATTTTTATATTTTTAAGTACAAAAATTGCTTTTATGTTTAAGTATGTAAATAGTATTGCATATTATATGCGATATACTTTTAACTTTTCATGTACTAATTATCTTACCCAATTTTTAGATAAAACAAGTTTAATCTATAACAGAAATCCTTTCTCAATTTAAGACGTGATATACCGAGACATATAAATAGAGTTTCTCATTTTAGTACATTTTCTGAGCATTTTCATATTAAAATGACAGTTAAGAAGATATTATAAGAAAAAAAAAAGAAAAGAATATATATATATTTATATATATATATATATATATATATATATATATATATATATATATGTAAAAATCGTAAATAATAATGCTATTATTTACGATTTTTACATATTGCCTATTGACTGTAATCCTTATTTTTCCCATTCGTTGTTTCTGAAAGCGTTTGGAAAAGCAATAATTAATAATATCAAATGTTTATTCTTGTAAAAAATAATTTTAAGCTTAGAACCGAAAAAAGAAGAGATCCAAATCGCGGGATTCTAACACCTCTAATTGAAACTAAAAGCAAAGCAGAAATATTAACTCGTGCTACTCCCCACATATATATCCTTTTCCACCAGATATCACGTTCTCCTTTTACCGATATACATCACCACATCACGAAATGTATGTTAATATTTAAAACCGACTACCTTTGAGTCAGTGAGTGATGACGTTGAATATTGATGACGCCAGAGCCACATGTAGCTAATTTGTCAGAAAAATTTGTGTAAATTGTGATCTAAGAAAAAAATGGAAAAAAGGTTGAAAATGGTTCACAAGAAAGAGAACGACTTCTAAAGTATTCTGGTGGCGCATCACCCGTATTTACCTCAGAGCGTGAACACCAAAAGGAGGTAAAAGATCACTAAGAATGCCCCGGGAGCATGGTGATCATACCTACCAAAAGAAGATTGCTTTGCACTGAATCGTCATCGCGGCATCGTAACAACAAGGAACCGATACAATTGAAATTTTTATGTCATACATTGATTACAAAATACTTATTTGAACAAATTTTATGGTGACTACTTTAACACAGTTACTTTGAATAATTATCGTTAATATTTAATTGAATCGCTTAATCTAATTTTAGTATCTAATTTTTGGGAGGAGATTTTCCCATGGGAAGAGCCTATATTGTTATGGCTTATATCATACTAGAAGTGAGTGAAACTAAAGATTTATGGCGCAAGAATCAAAATCTAGCTATCCTACGCCTAACAGTGTATATTTGCGTTCTAGACGTTAAGAAAAGCAGATTGGAAAAAGTTAACATTTCGTTGACAAGAAGAATCGAGTATCGTGGGAGCGAGACAACCGTGTGAACAGAAAGCAATAAATCCATAGGGGAAGAAAAGATGACTAAAGTTTCTACAGGTGACACTTTCTGTATTAACCTAAAAAGGTTAGCTGCTGGGGAGTGTCTCAAGAGAACAAAAGCACTGCCTAAGAATATTTCAACTCGAAGAGCCGATTACATCAGGTGATCTATAATAATTCTATCTTGCCTGCTGGAGTGCAAAAGACCGGTTCCAATAGGGAAAAATTTGAAATTTTGATTTGACATATTTTTTTTTGATTTTAGAGTAATCGGATAAAACTCGAAGCCACCTGGACTTTTGATATATGTAACTGCAAACGTCTTCGTTTAATTAAATCGGATCAATTTCTTTTTCGTTAATTATATATTACATTTATCCGATAACTTTAACTACGATCAATACCGTACATTCTTTACACGCAACGACGAAGGAGCAAATGTAGAAAAAGATTGATTGTTTACTAACTTCAACGACTAATAACGATGGACCTCGTAATTTCGAAAATAGGTCAAGTAATGAGGACGACGTCTGAACTGGAAAATTCCTCTTCAAACTGCCACAACATGCCAACAGTTGGACCTGGTACCTCCGCAGATTTAACCTGTATTAGTCGCATCACATGGCTGGACTTCAGTGGTACCTACACTCGAGCTCTAAACGCGATTGAAACATTGTTATTTGGAAATTCACGACCATTGTTACTATTAATGTCAGCAAAAAGGATCGGAAAGTTCTTCTTATACTTGCTTTATATAAGAAGAACTACCCGATTCATAAAACATCTAATGTTCGAACAATTTATATACGCATATAAATTTGAAATATTTAAAAGTGGTAACAAATTCTAATGTAAATGTTTCAAAAAAAATCGGCCCCGAAATTCTTACTATTATTTTCTCTTAGTTTTTCCCTTTGAATCTCTATCTTTTCTTTGAAAGGTAATAAATTATTTAAATTTTAGATTTAATCTAAGTGTGTTACAACATATTTAAGTTAAAATACAGCAAAAAATCTTATAACAAAGCATTTTTTTTTTTTTAAATTTCTAGTAGTATGACATTTTCTAAATAAAAAACGAAATAGAAATGCACTATGACATCGCCTAATTTCTTAATTATAAAATTTTTAGAGATTTAAGCATTAAATTAATTTTAAAATCGACGACTTCTAAGAACTTTATCATATAAAAGAATATCTTTTTAGACTTTGAAAATCAAAATTGTTCAATATCTCAGATTTTTGGTATGAATATCCCTTTCAAATCAATAACTAAGTAATAAAATGTGTCCATTCCAAGAAAATATGAGCCTGTTCTTATTTATTAGTCACCTAAGGGGCTATTCTTTTAGTTAGAACACATTTGGAGTGCCAGATTACTTTTGAATTTCTTATCGTTTGCTTCAATTTCAATTACATTCAGTTTAAATGTGTTCAATTTGATAATTTATCGTTTGCGTTAATTTAAATTACATTTAACTTAAATATATTCAAAAATATATTTTATCGATTGTTTTAATTTTAATTATATGTGGCTGATATAATATTCAATTTAATAATTTGTCGTTTCCTTTCCTTTTAAGGTAAGAAAGTTTACTATGGTCCATTTCTATATATTTCATTGTTTACTTTAATTCTTATATTTATTTGAGTAATTTAATAATAAATATAAAAAAGCGCACCTTGTGTGGCGAAATCTGTTCTTTGTAAAACGTTGCATAAAATTTTTTTTAGTACTTTATTTATATTGTTTTTTTCGGTTTGTATTCAAATGGAGATATTCGATCTCAAATATTGTATTACTTGACGTCAATGACGTTTGATATTTCACTTTTCACAAAACAAAGTAAATACGAAACAAAATGAACTAGTCGTTTCTTTTCTTTAAGAACGGAATATAAAGAAACGCTTAACATATTAATGAGTGAAATAAATATGTACTTTGAATTGAATAAAGTTTTTGGAGTTATAATTAGATTATATTGTTTAGTTTTACTAACCATAACAATTTCCATTAGTTATAATTCAGCCATAAATATTTATTATTTGACATTCAAGTACAGGTTAGGAGAACTACACCCAGCTCACAGCTGTTAAGGACAAGCTGCAAGTGCCTATATTTAAACTCCCGGTAAATATTGAAATACTGGACAAGATCGTAAACTAAGTCCAAAAGAAAATCGAGAAGGCTAAGAAGGAAGCCGGAAAAAAGAAGGAAACAACACCAAAGGCCGTGACTCCCCCCAAAACCGCGGCAAAGAAAAGTCTGAAGCGTGCCGCATATGCAGACGGTTTTCAACTACCACCTAAACACTTAACAGTAAAGGTGAGTAAGTTTAATTCTTATACTTCTTTACCAACAGTCCAGACTACCCCTCCCCCCTAAAACTAGTTCCAAAGGAGATGAGGATATTAGTGAGGAAGAGGACTCTGGGGAATCAGTGCCACCACCACAACTAAGCCTAAAATCCCACCTTTTTTCATTACCCCCGAGGGAGATTGGACACAGCTCCTCTCCTTTGCTCGTCTTGAAGCGCATAGGGGTACTTTGTTGGATCAGTTTGTAGATGAGGCCATTAATCCACTTTGAGCTAAAAGTCTTTTTAGCGTCCATAAAAATAACAGATGTGGAAATTTCGTTTGTTAAACTTGAGAAAATTAGTTTGGTAACATGGAGAAATTGAGGAGTTTTTTTTCTGAAACCATGATGATTCAGAGCGATTGCTGCTTTCGCTGAGGTATTCATTAAATCTGTTGCGAATGATTTTTTTCCCGATAATTTTGCTGAGAATAGAGAGGAGAAAAAGGGTTTTGTAACTATTTCTAGCAGGATGGATCTTTGCAGGGTTTGAGAAAAGGAGTAACAACTGCAGTTTTCCTGGAAGTAAGAATAATTTTAATTTTACATAAAATATGGTTGATGTGGGTGAGTTTAATTTGATTTTGATGGGGGGAGAGAAAAGGTGTTTTACGGTACTTTTTATAATACCGTTAATTTCTGTGGCTTTTTAATTTTGAGTTTTTTGCTGTGTGGGATAATTTCAGAGAATCATCACGTACAGCAAATGGCGTGTGATAATTTGCAGTACAATTCTGCTCGGGGCAATGGAAAAGGAATATTAACTTTTAAGTGGAGTAGGGAATGATTTGATTTTATTTCTTAAAAATTAGCCATATTCCAAAAAGTCTTTTAATCTTTTTCAAGGGCTGCAAGTTTTTCAATCCGTTTAGTGTTTTTGAAGTCAATTATTTATTTAGAAATTTGTTTTGAGATTCTATAAAGGGCACTTTAAGGGTTGGATCTTTGTGAGATGCTGAAACTCTTAACTTTTATAGACTCTTTTCTGTCAAAAACAGAGAAGCATAATTTACATAATTTCAAGTATTAATTAATAACATTCAAACAAAATTAAGTTTACTGATTTTAGTTTTGACAATTTAGTTGGTAGTAAATTTCTGTTGTTGTTGAGCGAAATTGTTTTGAATAATATTAGATTTCATATTAAAAACTTAGGTGGCGTGCATAAAATGATGTACAAAATGTGTTAGGTTAGTTTTTATTAACTTTTCACTAAAAGAAGCATGAGGGATAATGGCGACATACCTCGTAATTTTGACCCTCGGTGAAGTGACGAGGACGACACCTGAGCTGGCACCCCTCTCCTAACTTTCCCACCATATCTCCAAGAGGACTTTGAGCCCAGACAGATTCAACGAGCATCAGCCCTGGCTACACGGCGGGTCTTTAGTGGCATCAAGGATTGATCCCGCGACTCGACAATAACCGCCATCCGCGACCATAACCTCTAGGCTACCTCGGCAATGTTGCATCTGTCAAAGAATATTGAAATCAACGACCATCGTAAGTGAACCGGGTAAGTGAACTTTTTAAGAAAACTGAATCATACCTGAATATATAAAAGAAAATGTCTGAAGATCTTTCAAAATTGAAAAAGAAACACACAACGGTACGTTCTATGTTAGCAAAATTGATTACTAAAATTGAAGGAACAATCAATAGCGAAAGTGAAACCGTTGATCAGTTTGAAGTATTCTTAGATCAATTAAATGAAATGAAAAGTAATTTGAATTCTTTAAATAGCAAAATTGAAAACCTATTAAATATCGATACGATTTCTGAAGATATGGAAGATTCAGAAGAAATTAAAAAGAAGATAATATTTTTTGGAAAAACAAAACTTTCCTCCAAAATTAAGAAAATGAATTCGGTTTCTATCCAAGTTGATACAGTTTCGAGAAATATCCAATTCATTGATACTGGTAATTCTGAATATGTAAAGATAAATTTACCAAAATTGCATATCATTAAACATTCGGGAAATTATTCAGGATGGTTAGATTTTTATAATTTATTTGAAAGCTCTATCCATAACAATGTAAAACTAAGCAAGGCTGATAAACTTAATTATTTGAAATCATATTTGTGTGGTAATGCACTTGCATGTATTAACGGATTTGCCATAAGAATTATGATAGATCGCTTGATTTATTGAAGAATAGATTCGGAAATAAAAATATGTTGATAAATGCTCACATGAGTGATTTATTAACTTTAACGCCTGTTAAAGACTCTCATGATGTTATGAATTTACGAAATTTGTATGACAATGCAGAAACGCTGATACGAAGTCTCGAAAGCTTAGGAATAAAAGGGGAATCTTTTTCAAATTTATTGACACCCATTTTATTGAAATTAATTCCTTCAGAATTTGTTTTACAATTTAATCGTATTCAAAATGAGAAGGAATTAGATTTAAATGTGCTCTTCTATAGTTTTTTAATTCCGAAATTCGAAGCCTAGAAAGATCTGTTCAAATTAATAGTTATAAAGTATCGTGTCATCAATTCCTCCCCCCCCCCACAAGAAAGATTAAAAAATAAAAACCACCATTTCATTAGACATTATAGTAAGCCTCCACAGAATAAACTCTTATTCAATAAACTCCACAGAATAAACTCTTATTAAAACTCTTATTCAATCCCCCTCCTCTGCCAAGCTACTCTACTCTCTGATACAGAAGTCGATTCATTTCCCCTTTCGAGGGGCTCTTCGAGGGATTTTGCGTTGATGTATTGAATGAAGCTTAGATCATCATTGTATGATTTATTTTCTTACTGAATTGCTGCTTACCGTTTGTGAAGACTTAACTCTCTTTTTTTTTTTTTTGGACCTTCTACTAAAAATCAGACCACTTTTCGTGGTCGTGATCATTGTTTTTCTCCGACGGCCGGTACTCGCACTACTTGATTGAAACATGGATTCGGACCTGATCAACTCGAAATCTTCACAGGATGAAATGGAGCAACAACCTAAAGGTGAGTTGCTTCCTTCCTTCCTTCACTCCCTAAATTTGGATGCTATTACAGTGAAATTGGAATGCGCCATATTTTCCTCTGATATTTTTAATATCTGTTTACTAATAGACGAAAAGATAAATGGATTACCTCGAGTGCAATTTTCTTGCCCCACAGATAAAGACAAAATGATTAAATTAATTCTAAAAATACAGGAAGAGGCGCGTCTCAACTTCCAAGTGCTAAAATCACAAGAAATCTCATCAAAAGTTTTTTACTTTCGTGAAATCACGGATGCCTGGGGCCTCAACCCATCAGAAAATCAGAAAGAATTTCAACCCGTTTCAAATAAATCTAAAAAAAATATCAGTTTAAAGACTCCCGAAACGCAAAACGACAAAAAATAGCTACAAGTAATAGATTTGATGCTTTTTCAGATGATGAATCTATTGATATGCAAATCTCCCCTCATAACGTTTCAGATAACAACTGTTCTTCAAACCCCAACTCACAACAAAATGGGATACCTTCCCCGCTTCCAACAACTTCTACCATCACCAAAAAAATCAAAGTGCCGCCAATAACTATCGACAATCCAAATCATACAACAACGCTCATTAAAGAGCTCCAACAAATCACAGGAATAAAGTTGACAGCCCGTTTAACCGGAAACAGCCTAAAATTATTCCCTCCTACACCAGCATCGTATCTTCAAATTAATCGTTTCATAAAACAGAAAAACCTGCAAGGTTTCACATATCAGCTACCAGAAGAAAAAATGCTGCACGTCGTAATCAGAGGGATGCCAGCAGATATGAAGCCAACTGAAATAATCAAAGAGCTTCAAAATTTTAACATTCATGCACAAAACTGCTACAACATGAAAAATAGAAAACCAATCTCTCCAAAGCCGATTTTTCTACTTAACTTAACTTAAACCGACAATAATAAAGAAATTTATAACCTATAAGAACACTGTTATATGAAAATTAAAATAGAACCATTACGAAAGAAACTTGGCCCAGCACCATGCTTTCGCTGTCAAGGATTTTAGAGAACAAGAAATAACAAGATTAAGCAAACCCAAAGAATGCCATCACTGTATAGGGAAGGATAATCCTGTTGATTTGATAAATCAAGGTTTATCCTTGAACGAAATCAAAAACAATGATAGGTAGTAGCACGGACCCAAGTAGTTGACATTGAAGGAAACCGAATGGTCCATATCCTTAGAATCAATAGTCGAAACAAAAATGAGCATTGATAAACTGGAGTTGAAAAAATCAATTGTTTTGAATGCAAGAGTCGAAAAGAGTATAAACGAAAATTACATTATTACAAGATATTCCTCATTTGATAGATTAATGAGAATAAATACCTTCTGTTTAAAATTTATTTCTTACTGAAAAGTGAAACCAGAATCAAGGAAAACATACTGTATAAGTGCCTCTGAATTTTAACAGTCTACTGAAGTTTTAGTAAAACAAGTACAAATGAAATTACGATGCTAACATCTTAGCATCCTAAAACACTACTACGATAAATGGAAAATTAAAATTAAAGTAGATAAATCAAACACTGTCCTTTTCTTAAAGAACAAACGAAATCCTCCGTTTGACAAACAACTGACCTGGAAAAAACACACATTTAACACTCGGAATAAATTCAGACGCCTCTCTCATAAAGTTTATCCACTTATTAACAGAAAATCTAAAATGAACATTAACAACAAACTTTTTATTTACACTGCCATCATGCGCCCAGTAATTAGCTACGCTTGTCCAATATGGGCATACAGCGCTAGGACAAATTTACAACTTCTCGAAAATTCCCAGAGCTCAATAATTAGGATGTTAGAAAAGGCTACAATGTATATGAAAAATTCCGAAATTCTTAAAATTCTTCAAATAACCTCTTTTAAAAAAAACATGTTCAAACTCTTTCCATGTAAACTTTTTCAACTCTCTGGAATCATTTAAAATATTAATATTAGAAATTTCGAAAAATATGAAATTATCCCCATAATTAAAAGACCCAGGCAAATTCTCTCCGACTTCCATAAACCACTCTAATTCTGATTTATCTTTTTATTCATTTTAATACCTACTTTTTAATTTTACCATGTGATGCTTCCTTTTAACTTTATGCTTTTTTTTTTTTTTTTTTTAATTTTTCCATGATGCTTCCACTAGTGACGCTGGTCATTATGAGAACTTTTACATCGAAAACAACGTTTCTACTCATCCAAAATTTTCAAAATTTTCCTCCATATTTTAGAGACCACTACGAAAAGGAAAGCTCAATTTTTTTTACAAAGTAACTTTTAAATTACTAGATTCGGGAAAGGAGAGCGTTCCGCGCTCTAGGCGCCCGTTGAATCCGACGTGAACGTTTCTTTTCCTAAATGCAAAAACTCGTCGAGTGAACATCAATAGTAACTTTTAATCTGATTAAACGAGTTGATTAAATCATCGGCTTCTTTCAACGTTTTCATTTATTTTTATTTTTGAAAGCTTATTTTGTAAGATTATGAATGGCAACTGTAAAAATCAAATGCATGAACTAATGCTTTGATTTTAATGAACTTCACAAACCTAACACACTTTAACATACTTCAAACCTAAGAATGAAAGTGCTCAAGGGATTCTTTGATGACCGTTTAATTTCAAATGGCTTTTGGCCACTGAATTCACCAGACCTCACCCCGTTAGTTTTTTTTGGTTTCCCCCCCTCAAATATAGGGTTTTCCAGTGAAGTCCTGCAATCATAGATGAATTAAAACAAATCATGACTGAAGAAATCTCATCAATAACACCAACAATGCTGCGAAGTATGTGTCAAAAAAACTTTTTTCGACATGTTCATGTTTGCATTCAAAATGGTGTCGAACATTTTCAACATTTGCTGTAAGGAAAGATAAAGCAAAAATTTGAATAAAATTATGTTTTTCAAAAATAAAATTACCCCAAGATTAAGTAGCATTGTGCGTCTCCATTTCTGTTTTACCTCACAAATAAAGTTGTGACAGACCAACTGTGTTAAAAATTGTCTCCCACTCTGAAACAAGGTTCGAACAATTGTACTGCAGTGTTAGAATAGTTACCGGATCCGTTAGATTTTAAGGGGTATAAGAAAAACCAACGGGTACTGCTTTAAATTGATTAGCCTATAAATGATAAGGTTTCTTGATTACTTGTTAAAGTCACACTCAAAAGCATCATGATAGCTATTGGCTAAGGACTCGCAATTGTGAATCTCTGTGAAACGACGAAGACGACACTTAAGCTGGCATCTCTTCTTGAGCCTAAC
>BMAW01042909.1:0-14356 GCA_019974015.1 Nephila pilipes | reverse complement strand
GAAGAGCTGTCAGACAATTATCAGAGATAGCACTCTGAAATGTTGCCATGTAATATTTTCGAATATATTCAAATTTAATTTATAAAAGCAATCAATAAAATGATTATTATTTAACAGCTTACATAAATACATTTAATCAGTATAAATGCTGTAAAACAAAATTTGAATATTATTTTATCATGTCAAAACAAAACTAACTGTATACTTAAATTTTATTTCTACTAAATAGACATATTGCGATTGAACTATGTATTCTATTAATCATAATTGTCCTTCGAAATTAAACTTACTTAAACCTTATGGGTAACTCCTCATTTTTGCAGAAATTCAAGCTGAAATGAAGTATAAGTAATTGGGGAAAAACCGTAGATCTTTTTCTGTCATATTTAATTATAAAAAAGCTCTCCCCCCCACAAAAATTGTTCAGTATAAATTTTTATAGTTCACTTCTTTTCATTTTATTGCCTAAATAGTTAAATTTGGAAAATATATATTATTATCATAATATATTTATTAAAAAAACAAATTCCGTACAGTAAAGGGAAGCTTGCATCTATTTCAGGTTTGAAACTTTTATCTTTTGTTTTGTTTTTAACTTTTCAGGTTTCTTTTTATATTAAAATATAAAAATATTTATTTCCATATGCTACGAACAGCACTTTCTGAGTAAGACCACAGTACCAGAGAAATATCGTTTAGAATTTTAAACAAATACTTTTTTTTTTTATTGATGCCTGTTTCCAAAGAATAAGCAAATATTACTGATGTAAATAAGAAATTAATAATCCTTAATTCATTAAATACTTTGATTGATTTTTTGCTTATTAACACGAGGGCTTTGAGCGATGGACCTCGCAATTTTAAACCTCGGTCAAGTGACGAGGATGACATTTGAGTTGTCATTCCTCTCTCCAAACTTTCTTCTAATCCTTTATTTTTTGTTATTGATTCAGAACACATATTCAAATACATCCATAACAATTGGATTAAACAAAAACATGCAGGGCAATGTTTTTATTTTCCAGATTTTGAAGGTCATAATAAGTTTCCATTATTAGAAACAAATTTCTCTACACTTAAGTGTGTAACGATATGATATCGAAAATAATAATTTTGTAAAGTTTGCTTATGGTTTAATTTTAAAAGCTTTGTGTCCTTCAAATCTTGAAAAACAAAATGTGAAACTTGTGCTTAAGATATTCAATAACTTTGTTATTCCAGGGCTTCAACAATTAGGAGAGCAACATAAGCTAATAAGTTATGAAACAACATCAAATTTTATTTCTTTAATTTGTAGATGGTGGGAAATAGTTAATGTTAAGATAATTGTAAATGGACAACATCTGATGATCCTTATCAACAATCGATTACTTTATCACCAGATAACAAAGGATGTGAATTCTTATACAAAATTTTATTTGCTTAGCTTCATGGAAGGAAAAAAAATTGTACTATTGGAATCCTAATTAAAGAAACACGTCTTGCTTTTATTCATACAACATATGCTTTACTTGAAATGTCAAAATATTGTATATAAATGAATTAAAATTTTAATATTTTCTTCATGGGAATCCAAACAGATGCAGAAAGTAGTTTTGGGAAATATAAGATAATTTCAGGTTCTCAATATTCAATATCAGTTCGACAGCTTTATGCAGTGGAAGCTAAACTAAGAATGCAAAATTTTTTACCTCTAATTTTAATTTCGAACACTTTGGGCAGCTTAAGTTAAAAAACATTGATTTAGAATATTCGTGTTATGAAAGTCATTTAGATTCTTTAATATTACATGATTTTTTAATATAACACTTTCTGAAAAAGATTTTTGCGATGCTGAACCTTATCTGCGTGTTTTAATATATTTAGCTGGTGTTTGTGCAAGAACAAAACTTAAAAAGTAAAAATGCGACCTTTGCTCCAAATCAATTATTCTCAATAAAATTTGAACTAAATTCTAACCATCATTTAATGCGTATCATAGACAGAGGAAGTTTATTGTGTCCTATCCCAGATATTGTCTCATCAGTATTCTACAACTATGTAACAGTTCAGAATCTTCTTTCAAAAGATTATAGAAATATGTTCCTTACACAAAATAATTAACGTCGAATTACCTCAGATATATCGATTATCTTGATAAATTCAAATGAATTTTTTATATGATAAACCTTGAACAATGATCATGCTTCTGAGCTAGTTTTAAAGCATATTATACACACTTCTACAAATGCATTATTAAATTACTACTGTAAGGAAAAAAATGATATTAAAAAAGTTGAAACAAAGAAAAGAGAATCATATACTTTATTAGCTAAATAACTTGCTTTATTTTTTGTATGAACCAATTTTTGATGCATATATATATTTATTTTCATGTATTTATCTATAATTATATATCTATGATTTACCTAAAAATATTTTTTTAAATTTATTGAATGGCATTTTTTTTTAATTTTGTGATTGTGTTTGATACCAATAAAGTTATTGTTTTTAAATTTGTGTTGTATTTTTTGTTTTGAAAACTATTTCTAATGCATTACATAACTAATGTACGGGGGAAATGATATTAAAAAAGTTGAAACAAATAAAAGAAAACTACATACTTTATTAACTGAATAAATTACTTTATTTTTATGTATGGACCCATGTATATATATTTATTTTTATGTATGTATCTATACTTATATATGTATGATTTACTTAAAAGTATCTTTTAAAATTAATTTAATCGTAATTTTTTATTTTGCGATTGTGTATGATGCCAATAATATTATTGTTTTTAAATTTGTGTAGCATTCTTTGTTTTGAAAACTATTTTTTATTTTATTTCTCTTTTTGTAACTATTCTGAATAAAACTAAGAAAATAATAATAATAAAGAAATTAGCATAGTTTTATGTATAAATTAACAGTAAAATAGAGAAGATTAATTTTTTATTTTACTTTTTGTTTTCCTAAGAACAAAAAAAATTATAAAAGATTCTTATTTGTTGCAATGTAGCAAGTGTTTATGTTCATTGCAATACGTTTGAAGTAAATAATACATTGATGATCACATACTTGCGATTATTATTTAAAAAAAATAAACTATATTTATACTTAAATGCTCTATGTACATGAAACACAATTTTTTGATTAATTTATTGATATTTTTTTATTCGCTGTATATGAATGTTTAGTTTAATTATAAAGAATGGAGTAAAGTATGTTAAAAAACGCATGGAAAGAGTACCGTAGGCGCATATACGAGAGTTACCCAACTAGTTGTAACATCACTAATCAGCGCGAAGGCCTTCTAGTATTTAGGAGGTGTTGACAGCAGGCGGAAATTTGGAGCTTTTGGCGGAAAAGGGATATTTTCAAACATAAAACTAATAATTCGAGATAAAAACCAACGTTTTTAAAAACAACTTTTTTATATAATGATAAAGTATATTAATTACGATATATTAAATTCAAAACAAACACGTGATAAACACATAAAAAATTTAATTATAATTTCAATTTAATCAATCCTTTATTGAATATTTTTTACTGAAAAATTTTACAACACATACAAGCCTTTCCTTCTTATTTCCAAATATTTTTGGATTACCAGATCTAACCACGTGGAGGTGAGGTGAGGCTAATTTGAGTATGATTGGCTAAGAGTAGATAAATCTACATGTTCATAAATTAACGATCAAAAAAAAAATGATGGCACTCACACACACCAAATGAAATTCAGAAAAACGTTTTAATAAAAGAAGGAAGGGATTTCCTTTTCGGTGATATTTTCAACGATTGCTTTGCAATGGATTAGTGACTAGCAACCCTAGCGATTCAGACTAAATCAGTTGGATATTGCTCGTCTTTCTTTTTGAAGGTTGAATAGCTACGTTTCTATTTTTTTTCCGGTTCTGTTTTTTTACCTCTTAAAATGCCTCTTAAAAATATTCCTAATAAGAACAGATCTCGTAAACATCCTGGTTTTAATCAGGCTTCAAAAGCTCAACGTTTGCGACGGAAGGAAGAAAAAAGAAATAGGTTAAATAAAAAAAATCGTTTATCTAATATACATAATATATTTTTTTTGAAATTCAGTACATTTAACTATTAGAAAAAAGTAAAAGTTTCAACATATAATGCTATTTAAATGTTATTAACCCTCCGAGCGTTTTACTTTTTTGTGTAAAGCTATTCCGAAAGCGATCTACTTCAACACAGCTAAAGGTCACGAAAAGTTTTCGCTTTTCATTCACAAATCCTTCGAAAATGCAAGATGTTTCTATTTCCCCACCACCCCTTTTGTGACACGGGTGGTCGAGACAACCCTCCCCGGTTGGCATTTTTATTGCCTAGATCCGATGCTTTGATAAGCGATTTCGTTGCCTTGGGGGAATCTTGTAAGGCAGGCTGCAAGCAAGCAGAAATAGGGTTCAGATTATTCACATAAGAACTTGGAAAGTATTCGCTCGATCTATTGAGTTTCAATCGAAGTGTTTCAACAAATGAAGAATAAAAAATATAGCTTGAAAAAAATTGGTGGGTTAATAGTTGAAAATATTTGTTTGCCACAAACAATAGAAAAATTCTTTTTTCTGTCATTTTTAAAACCTTTTTTTTTTATAATTTTAATATTACGATTTTAACCGGGAAAAAGCACCCTTTATTCATTGTTGAATAAGAGACTAAGAAAATATAAGATTGTTTGCATGTTTTGAAAAAAGAGTAATGATTAGTATTTGCTATCAGGCATTATTTGTTTAATCAAAGCACCAGAATTTTATTAAAATTTTAATTTTGATAGAAGATTCAATCATCAAAAGCAGTTTGCTTGTTAAAATAAATATAAATAAATAATTTAAGGAAAAAAAAAATCTTAAATTTCGTAAAGGTCACGTGTTTCAAATACATTAATCGAGACGCATTGGGTCACATATTAGTCTGCGTTTTTTGGCTCAAATAAAGAATCACACACTTATTCATTGTTTTCAAGGTATGAAGTAAATTTGGGCGCCACTGTTTTAAAATTGAAATTTTGGGCAAAATTTATTTTGAAAGATAATATTAAATGCTTTGGCAATTTGCGTAATATTTTAGTGAACGGTAACGCTGATCCCGATAAAAATGTAAAAATTAGTTTGGTCAAACATTTATCGGATCTGCAAAAAATATTTCTTGAATCCTGATCAAAATGAAAAAAAATATATTGAATCCAAAATCCTTCTCAAGACTGCGAATCCTCTGAACTCTCAATAAAAGCAGTTGGTGTGGTGTGGAAGTTAGGAGAGAGGGGTGCCAGCTCAGGTGTCGTTCTCGTCACTTGACCGAAGTTCAAAATTACGAGGTCCGTCGTCAATAGCCCAAAAATGAGTGTGCGTATTACACTCATGAAAAAATTTAAAAAAAAAACATGTTTTTAAACATCGAACAATAAACGCGCAGCAGCTGTTAGAGAATGTTGTAACACGCATGCTGCGCAGGTGTTCTTTTACGCAAAATGGAACTTACAGTACCTGTCGCACACACGTACATGTCGCATATTACGAAGGTACCAATAATTATGACTTGGACGCAAAAACAATTGATTAGCTGTGTTCTAATGAAAGTGATTTAATCCGATAATTTGACAGTATTGTTTGTTTTGTGTTAAGATCTTAGTTTTTTCTATCGAATTAGACATTTTCGTATTTTTTTGTTAAAAACTTTAATTATGTTAATAAATACTTATGCAATTTGTAAATAAAGTATTGAAAAATTATGGGTGCGTATTATATTCGAAATTTTATTTTTTCCGAAAATTTAGTGCCAAATCAAGCATGCGTATTATACGCGTGTGCGTATTACAGTCAAGATTAAAATGTTAATGAAACGAAAAGAAAACTTGTTATCAATATATAATAAATGTAATAATAATAGCTTTACTAGTAAATGTTAACTAATTTTGATGTTGGAATATTTACAAGGTAATAAATGAGATCACCAAATTGTTTGCGAACTCCTGAAAATGATCTGACTGCTGATGATTACAGTTCGATGTCTGATTTGCCAGATCTTTGCATAGATACTCCTAATAACAATTCAGAAAACTGCCTACCAGTAGGGAATTTTCTATGTAATTTATCCCACGTGATTACTCAAGTTAGAAAACTTGAATTGCATTCATACACTTGCAACTTTGGTGGTAACTTTGTTTTCAAAAGAATGAACAGGAGTGGACTTTACACAGAACTTCATTACGCATGTAGTGATATTTTATGTAATGAACAAATTGTAAATAATAACATCTGATTCAGAAAAAAACAGTTTGAATAACCTTTCGGTTCTTGGGGCATTGTCAACGGGCAGTGGATTTTCCCAAGAAGAAGAAAAATTCAGCGTCATGAATATTAGATATATGTCTAAAGACAAATTTGCCTCTTGTGAAAAGGTAACTTCAAAAGTTATTAAAAGTTATGCTCAAGAGGAGATGCTAAATGCAATTTTTGAAGAAAAAAACTGGCAGAATTGAGAGGTGATATAGATTCCGACGGATACCATTGCATCACACTTATTGTTGATGGTGGTTGGTGTAAGAGGAGTTATGGGCATGGATACAATGCATCAAGTGGAGTATCTGTATTAATCGGTATGTCCACTCAAAAAATTGTTTTTATAGGTATTCGGAACAAAGTATGTTTAACATGTAGTGCCATTGCAAATAGACAGATGGAAAGAAAAGATCACGTGTGTTGGAAAAATTGGAGTGGACCTTCAACAGCAATGGAAAGCGATGCTGTTGTGGAAGGATTAATATACCTGGAAGGCGAATTAATATACAAAAGGATTAATATACAAAAGGCGAATGTTACCGATTATAAAGAGTGAAGTTCTACACTGATTAATATGTTACAAAGATTTATTATCGAGTAATTTAATTAAAATTTTACGTGATTTGTTTTCTACATCAGTTACATAAAAATAAGTTATATGAAGCTTCCCCCGCCACTATTATTGAATGAATCATTTATAGTCAATGCAATTTTTGTTACAGTAATCATTTAGTAAAAATTGATTGGCAAGAAGGAGGGTTAAAAATGGAGAAGGATCGCTGGGGTATCCAGGGGGTGCGTCACCCGTCTTCATCAAATACTGTAAAATCCAGGGAAAATAAAAGAGCACAAGGATATCTTAGTATATCGTATTTGCCTAAAAAGGCAAGCTTCTGAGGCGATAAAGAAAAACAAAATATAACAAGTGTTGCAGTAGACAAAAAAAAAAAAAAAAAAACACGCAGGGATCAAAGGTATATTTTATTTTTTTGTGATTATCAGCTTAGAACATCAAAGATTGGGCTTCGAAATGATTATATTTTTAACGAATGTAGAAAACGTATTTCCACAGGTTTTAGTTCAGTTTTTTTTATGGAAAATGCATAATAATTTTGAAGAGATTATGAGAAGATGAGATTGAAATGGAAAAATATTAATTGATCTATATAATCTTTGGATTATATATTTATGTACTAAAAAATTAAAAATATATAATTTATACTTATAATTACATTTATGACAGAAATAACTTATTACAAATATAATGTATATTTACGGTAATTTCTTATTTACAAATTCAAATGATGTTGACCTCAAAAGATTGAAATTTATTTCCAGTTTTTTGCTACCATTATTCATTTAATTGTTTTTCATTCTTCTTTATATGCCAATATTCTCAAAGAAAAAATCACAATTGATTGAAGCAATATTTTTGTGTTTTTTTTCTTTCATACGAATACTATGAATATTATTGAGCGGTTAGAAATTTTATCTTATGATTCTACAACACATTACAATATAAATTGAAATATGAAAACAATGTATTGTTCGCAATGTAAATTATATGGAATCCAGCTTAAGTAAGAGTATTTTATTAATATTTTTTTCAGTGGTTTTAGACTTAAATTTTGTGAGTTGCTTAATTTAATTTGAAAATATAATAATAAATAAAAGAAATTAAGTTAAATAAAAAAATTAACTTTTGTTGGAATAAACAAATTAATTCAGTGCATCTTAGTGACTAAATTAAAATTTCACATTTATGCTTCACGAAATAATAATTTTATTTTGTTATATTTTTTAAAGGTTAAAAAAAATTTAAGTAACTTTAATTGATTTCAGAAATGTTCAAGATTAATTTAATTCAAATTCTCTCTTCTCTGATTTTCACTTCAATAAATCAATTAAACATCTTTTCAATAACACAAATTTACCATTGCGCACAAATAAATTTTTATGAACATGCACAAAATATTCCCTAACTGGAGAGTTTATTAGTGGTTAGTTCGTAAGCTTCGCGTACACTTCTGTGAATCATAAAGCTTTCTCCATTAGTCACAATTTACATGTTGCTATAATTTAATTTCAGAAAGTAACTGCAAATGTTAGCCAAAATTAAGCATTCCTCGCCAAGAGTACGTACTACAGAAAAAATATGCTGGCGCCATCTGTTGCAGATAGTCCGAAGTACGCCAATAATTAACAAAAATTCCTTTGAAACCTTAAAAAATAGATTAATAACGACATAAAACTATATTCTGGCTACGCTATTCGATAGAGAGAAGTGTATACTTCTAACTGATTCAATTCTGATTGAATCAATAATTTTTTTCTTGTAGAGAATGTGTTCGAACATTTCGTCTCCTATACTTTAACATAGAAAATTGAATATCCATTTTACATAAAGGCAAAATATTGCAAGTTTTCTTAAAAAAATCAAAATTCTAAGAACGCTATTTAGTAAATAATTATATTTGTTATATCCATATTAATTTATATTAGTATTGAAGCATTTCTTCTACCTGAAAATGTGTTCGAACTTTGAGCCCTATTCTTTAACATTAGCCGAGAACAGCCTTAAAGAAGCACAAGTATATCATAATTTTCGAATTACTTTCTGTTGAATAATGAAAATAAATTTTTAAATTGTATCGTTAGATTATAAAGTTTGTAATAGTATCTATTTTTTCATTAATTTTTATTTATTATTATTTCTGGAAGTTGCATTGCACGTTGTTTTTTGGAATTATTGTTTTAATTACCATACAAATTTGGCGGTGGATAAAAAGGGTGCATATGAATTCATTACGAATAAATGAATAGCATGTATTATTGAATTTTTTATTGTTGATCTGGGATGAAAAGTTTTTTAAAATAATTAGTTACAAAGCACCTCATGAAATTTTAAGCTGTTAAGTAACAAATTTGATTTATCCTTTCCTTTTTTTTTTTTTTTTTCACTGCAGTGAGGTTGCATAAATTAACTTTCCTGTTTCTATTTTTATGACGGGAAATATGCTTTATGCTAGTGTTTCGATATGTTATGTACAAAAGATTGCAATATAAATCCAAAATTTTCAAAAATTCACTTACATGTTGCAAGTTACAACCCTTTGAAAAGGACTCTATTGTATTTTATTTCTTTCATGTAACACACACACACGTGTGCGTGTGTGCGTGCGTATGTGTGTGAGTGTACATACGATTCTTTTTAGTGTAAACTTAAAAGATTACATAAAATGAACAACTTTCAGTGACAAATATAAGCACTATGATGCAATTATTTTATATTCAGGTTCATGTACCTAGAGGTTAACATACGTAATTACATGAGCCCATCTGGCACGACATAAATTGAAAGATATGGGGCAAACACACATCCATTTGGCACGACATAAATTGAAAGAAGTGGGCCAAACACACACAGATATATATTTCTAGAGATTGGGTTGTAAATAATGATCGGTGTTATCAAGGATTATGAATATATATGGTAAACCGTGATTATTCACTCACAAAGAACAATTTAAGGGATTTAATTGGACAAATGACGAATACAGTTTTAATATGTTTACAGCGACCTTGCACTCACAATATATATAATACCCGTGAGAGATCAGCACTCTCTTACAATTCCTTTGCACCCTGGTGCTTAAGACACCTCCTCGCTTTAGTCGATGGCTAGTCCAATCTTCCCTTGAAGACTCTCCAATTCCTTGTCGCTTCCCAAGCCGCCTCTCACACCTGGACTCCCGGTGTCCGTTCTAAACGCTTTCCCAGGTGTATCTCCTCGTTCTTTCGCACCAGAACGAATTTCTGACTCAAAATGACTTTTGCAGTTGGTGAATTTACTGCAAATTCTTTGTAATCCCCCTTTAAAATTTATTCCATTATCAGAATGGATATACGTAGGCAATCCTCAAAGACTGATGAATCTTTTAAAAGCCGCTGGAAAGGCATCTGTGATGAAATAAGATGCAAATTCAATGTGAACAGCTTTTGTACATACACAGATTATTAGACATATGAAATCTTTAAGTTTTGTCAAAAATCTGCTCACACTCGATGCGACGAATATTGATCCTGCAAGATCGATTCCTATTTATGGTAGATACCGATAATAACTTACCCATATTTTGATATTGAGGCTTAGCTGTTAAATTAAAACAAGCAAGACATTTTTTTAAACTCTTGTATGTCTACAGATTTGCGTGAAGGGGCTTAGAATTTCTGACGCGTAAGGATTAGCACAAGCTGAGAACCAGTGTAAAGATACCTGAGATGAAAATGCAAGGGTCGTTTTGTTTTCATCCTCCGATCGAGCCGCTTAAAAACCAGACAAGTGGCAGGAGTTGGAAATGCATGGTGAGCGACTGCTCATCTTTCTAACTATAACCTCTGCTAAAACACGCCGTTTTAAGCTGATCTGTAAACACTTAAACGTAGAGGCAAAATTGATGCTCCAGCGTAGTGCGAGTTGCATAGTGATATTCGCTTTCTTCAAGCAGAAAGGAAAGAATGCGGCCGAATTAACGGAAAAATGAGTCGAGTATATAGTGAATACTTCATGATTGATGGTGTTGTGTGTGAATGGTGTAGAAGTTTAAAGGATGGCGAAACGACGTTCACGATGAAGGGAGACAAGGATGCAAGTCTGTTCAAACAAATGTTTCAACAGCACGAAGGTTGTGGCTATGGTTTCTTTTGACCAAAAGGGTATTCTTGCTTGTTGAATTTATTTAACCGAGGACTGCGACCAATGCAACTGTTTATTGTCAGATCTTATGATAACTGCGAAAAGCCATTCAAATCAAAAGAGAAATTCTGGCTTCTGCAATTGGCCTCGTTCATAACAATGCAATAAGAAGGCTTAAGCTTCCTGACCAATGAAGATTTTCAAAACAAAGGGCAGATTCGCATCACATCATTGGTGGCAACGCCATTCGAAGGTATGGGAAAGCTCCTCTACCACTATGACAAATGCCTGAATCTTCACGGTGATTATGTTCAAAAGCAACCATGTTTTTACGTAACTTTTAGTAACAAAATCATCTTGTTCTGCTTCTTTTGTCTTTTTCATGGTCTATCGGAGTTTGGGGGGAACCGCCTTCGTACTTTATCATATTATGCATTACGTTATGCTTTTAAGAAAATGATTGATTGATTTTTGATTTCCGTTGTACTTAAAAGTAATACGAGGGCTATAAACGCGGACTTCCTGAAACATGTGGAACTTAAGGAAGGATTAAAAAAAAAGATTTTCTTTATTTTCTTAAGAAAATATAATTTATTTTGAATAGAATTTAAACTCCCCGCACAAACAATTCACTCAAATTTTTTAAATTCACTTTGATTTAATTAAATTTCAGTTTCCGTATATATTAATAAAAGCATGAATGCTTTCCTACATTTTACAGTTCTTCAATAAATTTCATTATTCGTTGCTTTGGTGAATAATCGAATCAGTGGTTCAGTGTCGTGTTTGATACTTCTCCATCAAAGCAAACGTTGTAACTATCAGCAAACTAATTTAATCAACGAACAAATTTAATAGAAAAAGTGTACAGGTCGACACTCTCGTGTCTTGAAGATCTCTGACAAAATCCGTACTAGCAGCGCCCTCTAACAAAGAGTGAGTTCAACCATTCATCATAATAATTATTATGGAATCTTGCAACGAATTTCTTGTGGAACTCTTGTATAAATTATTTCTTCCCAAAATGTTAATCTAATTGGGAAGAAATAATTTATATAATATATATATATATATATATATATATATATATATATATATATATAACCATTTTCCGTTCCGATTAATATGCTCTTATTAACGTCGCACTAGAAGCAACACGAGGGTTATTGGCAATTTGCCTCGTAATTTTGAACCTGCGTCATGTGACGAGGACAACACCGGAGCTGCCCTTCCTCTCCTATCTTTCACACCAACGGGAGGACTTTCAGCCTAGCATCATTGCACCAGCCTCGGCTACACGGTGGTTTTTGTGTAAAGAGTTAAATGTGGAATTCCTAAGGGAAATGAACTTCTTAATCCTATGAATGCCCAATTTCTGGATTCCAAATCATCATAAAACTTTTTGGGTGTTTACATATTTCATATTTTTATATATTGGAGAATCGAAATATGCATTTTTTTTTTTAAAAAAAAAAAAAGATGTTTTTTGGAAGTTTTTGAAATCAGGACCTAATATACCATCAAAAACATCAATGACTGATGTTATCACGAAATAAAAAAATGTTTCAAGGAGTATAATTTTATATTCGTTCCTCAATAAAGGATGCCCAAGAATGATATCAGATTCTAAATTAATAATGAAGGTATGATCCTTGGAGGTGTAGTTTGATACTTTAAAAATTATTTCATACTTGATTGCTTGACTGTTTTATTAACTTTGCACTAAGAAGTAACTCAAAGGCTGTTGGCGATGGACTTAGAAATTTTTAATCTTGGTCAAGTGACGAGAAGGGCGGTTAAGGTGGCCCATCCATCTCTAAATTTCCACACCATGCCAACGGGAGGACTTGGAACCTCAACGTATGTAAAGTGCATCAAAACTTCCATACGGCGGATCTTCATTAGCATCTTGGTTCGAACCTGTGAGTCGACGCAAACAACGCCGTTCTCCAGCTTCCAACTGAGAACCCGAGGTTATCGTGGCCACTAAAACGAAAAAATATCAAATCAATTTTACTATATAATTTTGATAATACAACATTTTTATACGCTTAATAACATTTTTATGTATAAGTATTTTGATTCATAAGGTGCGATGTAATAAGATTAATAATTTTACAAGATTGCATTGAAGAATTTTTACAGTTTTTATGAAATTAATAATAACTTTTATATTGCTCTTTAAAATAATTAAAATAAATTTTTATGTCAGGTTCTGTAAAAAAAACCCCGTTAAACATTATTGAAGTACTGTTTAAAGAATTCGATTAAAGTAAAATTCGAATGTAAAGATATGTATACAACTTTATTTTGAAAATTGCAATAGGGCCTTATCATTTTTTTTTTATTTAAACAGGAATATAAAAATTATAAAATAATATACGATGAAAAATAAAATTTCGAAAAAGATCATTTTATTTCACTTCCTTACATTCTGAAAATTCATATTTCTGCTTAAGTAAAAAATACTTTAAAAAATTTCCACGAATTAACAATTAAGAATAAAAACGAATAATTAATAATATAACATATATATTGAATGCGTTTGGTTAAGTTTAATAGCATTATGATTGTCTCAGAACAGAATAAATCTTAATTGCCATGACTGCTCATTAATCTGGTTTTGTGCACAGTCGGTCGCGCCAGTTTTATAGCGAATAAACAACTCAAAAATCCTAATATGTTCCAATGAAATGTTATTAATATTTTTGCCGAAGGAATACTATTCCTAATGAACTTGGATTTTTCATACTAGCTTTCCTTGGCAATTAACTCACAGTGCCTGACGAACCATTAATTGTATTTACTACATAAGTTAAAAAATAATTAATTATAAGGAAAATCAAAACAACATTACTTTTCTTATTAAAAGTTTTTGTATATTATTTTCTGAAATTCGTAGATCGAAGCATAGAAATCAAATACAGAAACCTTTTAAAAAGACCCCACCTACCCGGTGGGATGTAAATACAAAAAATAAAGATTCTAGTCACATGCCAATATTAGCACATTAAAGTTCTGCTCTGGGGCAGAAAATACATGAAATGTTTCTAAATTACACACAATTTTCAAAGGTTCTTTGGCTTTCAAAATCACATATAGAGCCAATATTCGTACACTTTTTGCATTTTCAATGCATGCCATCTAATTTTTTAATATAAAATGTAATATTCGAAGCAATTTCGCTAAACAAGGATACAAAAATGAATAGCCTACATTGTGCTACATTTCTGCTTTGTAAAATAATCTTCCCATCACTGCAGCGCCTCTGGCGGAGGTTATTGAGAAAAATTTAGTTTGACAGGAACCGATGTTGGACTGTCTAAGAGTAAATTTAATTCGTAATCCCACTCATGTAATGTTTATGT
>BMAW01042902.1:20140-52498 GCA_019974015.1 Nephila pilipes | reverse complement strand
TATATATATATATATATATATATATATATATTGTTACGAAAAAAATCATTTCATGTGGGAATGGGAATGTAAATCAATACCAATTTGGAGGATAACGACAAATGAAGATTCATTCGTAATTCTTCAGGACAACACACAGGGAGTATAATTTGGATAATAATAGATGCAAAGTATTCCACAATTCAATCACACTAATACAGGAACAGAATTCAAATTAAGTACTTTCTCAATTATTACAGTGTAACGTTAATCTCACTAGCGTTTCGTTCATCACTGTGGACTGCCACGGCAGTAATGTTCTGCACTTCAAGGGCAAGCTCCGTCTATTGTCAGAGGACAGACGTTATTTCTTCACAAGTTCATTGGCATGTCTCAGGTCAAGTACCGACTACGTTAAATCGATCCCCCGATCAATAGAGTTTCCAAAGACAGTCTCTAAGTAACAGTTCCGATAGACTATGGCCGAATCTCCGGCAGATTCACTCTACCACTATTTCCCCATCATTCTACGAAGAAGACTCCATATGCCTATTCTGTACACAGACCGATTCGTCCTTCGACTGACTGTAGTTCTTAGCTTATTTATATCTTTCCAGCCAGGCGTGACATCAAATATTAAAATTTACGAAAATTCAGTAACTTTCTTCCAGTTCAAATTTTCGCTTAACTTCCAGCGGCTTTGAGTACTTTCCATTTGTCGTCAAAATTGTCAAGTTGCCAAATGGTCACCAAATCTATAGCCAAGGAGATTAAGTCTTTGCTTGATCTCTCTTTTGTTAAGGGGTGACATCTCCATGAATCGATATTTTCCTTCATAAGAGAAGCGTTGCAGGGAAGCATCAACTCGTGTTCGTAACTCGAAACAATGTTATTGTTATATGAGTGTATGTGTATGTATATATATATATATATCGATTTTTCTAGATAACAATAGATAAATTTATTTCTTAATGAAAAATATTTTTGTTTACAACGAAATTCATTTTTAAATTTCTAAATCAAACACATTATTATTATCAAATGCTGTTCATGTTAAATAACCACTAATGAAATATTTTTCAATTAAATTTATTTTAAGGGAAAAACAAAGAAAATATTCATTGAATAATAATAATAAATTTTAAATCCAATTATGAGACTAGAAACTTTTCTTAGCACTGACGGACGTATTTGGTTATAATTAAGGATCAAAAAAGATATGAAATCTTCCCAGTTTCGAATAACATCCTCCTACTTAAATGAATTCCTAAATTGAGTTTTCTTGAGTAGTTAAATGTTATTTTCTTCTAAAAACTAATCTTTGTAATTTAGAAAACACCAGGATACTGGTTGTTTATAATTGGAATTAATGGTATGCTAATTGAAATACTTGTTTCAAGAGTGAATTGCTTTATGTTATTTTTCGTCTGGATTGTATTGTGTATTTCAAGAAAATGTTGTAACGTGAAAGAACAGATTCAACCATTAAGGAAAGGATATTGTGAAAAATAATGGTGAGTTATTTTAATTATTTTCCCATAAAACCGAAAAATGTGTAATTGAACGCAACGGAATAACACAAACTTCTATTAATAATTCATATATGATGAATTTCGTTCTAATTTTGAATAGATTTTATAATCAATGAAGATGAAAAAATAATTATTTTAAACTACTTTAATTGTTAATAGTATATTTCGTAGAAACTGTTTTTATTAATCCATTTTTTTAAATTTTATTTTAATTTATTATTTATTGATTTATTATTTCCTACATTTAACCTATGTTTAAAATTTAAGTATTTAAATGAATTAATGTACTCAATACCATAAATAAATTACATTCTATTAAATTCATACATGGGAAATAATCCTTACTGTAAATCAATATGAAGCAATTTGTCTTGTGATGCTGTTGTAAATATTCAGATATAATGAGAATGTTGGGACTTCTCTTACAGGTCTTAACAATTAAATTCAAATAAAAACTGATAATGCTACAATTTTCAGGGTACATTACATTTTATACCACATATAAAGTCCTGTACAGAATACTTATTCTTGACTCGGAATAATATTTGAGAATTAAATTTAGTAATCGAGTTATGAAGCATAAAGTTATTTTAATGAAGGACCACGTCCAATACGGTGTGATACTATACATGTTACATATAAAAACTATACATATCAAAAATTAATTTCTAGAAATAAATCAAGCGAATTTATCATAGAAATTATTGAACAGTGTCTAAATATTTTACAAGAAATGTAATCAATGCATAATCAATAACATATTTTAGACTTCTTAAGTTGAAAACGGAATTAAGAATTTAGCATTATAATTCATGTCGTAAACTAAAACACATCAGATTCTTTCAGTTATAATGAATTTTTCATCAATCAGTCCTTAAACTGAAATGAATATACAAATCGTGTTGTAAAAACTAACATTTTGTTTTTAATTCAACATTTTTTGACCTGATTTATGCAAAAATGAGTTGTATTTTAGTTTGAAGAGAAAATTAATGCAAAATATAGCCATATCGAAAGAACTCTGTGTTTCATAAATTGTCGGAAGCAAAGATAGAAAATGTTGTCAAGGGATATCATACGTATAAGAAATATACGTTGTAGAGCTAAGTCTTCATTTGCAAAGGGATTAAAAGAGTAAAATCCCAAAATGCGGTCAATGTACAGTTAATAATTTGTATAAATTCCTCAAAATAATTTTTTTATTTGTTTCTTTTAAAAATGAATAAACTTACATTTTATTGCAGTGAATAACCTATCTTTCGGCACAGAATACTTTTTTATTAGAATAATTTTAAAATTAAAAAGAATTTGAAAATTGATACTTTTAGAACGATTTTCAAAAATTAACTAAAAATCAGCTAATTATATTACGTCCTAAAATAAAGTCATGAATAGTAGAAAAACTTTAAATATATTTTGAAATTTTTAATATTTTATTTTATTGCATTTTGTAACAGCTTTTTTTTATATATTTTCGTAATCTGCCGTATCAGAAAATGTACCCATATGATAACTAAGTTTAAGTTTTAGCTACATTTTACAGTAGGAAAAACACGTTTTATTTACATTGATAATTTATATTTCTTAGATATCTTTAAATTATTCATATTTGTAATATATTTTTTTAAATATCTGCTAAATATTTATGTTCGAATTATCATATATCTTTATTGGAAATCCTTTTTTAGTATGCAATTTTTGTTTTCAGTTTTTCACTTGGTAACCATTTTGGCATAACATAAATTGCTGAGGAGTCTATCAAATACATAAACTGTTTTAAATGGGTTTAAACTATGGTTTCCTCCACAAGCTTGGCTATCCGCTGGTGGACTTATTGTTATGATGGACGACGTCATTAAATGACGGCTGTCGTTTTACATGGGCCGCGCGGTTTCCTAGGATTATTCAGGAGCCATGATGCATTAATACAACTATGTATTAAGTCCTTGTGACATCATGATCACGTGATACATAAACCCACCGATATAAACAAGTCTTGTTTATTTTGCACTGTAATTGTGAAATGTGTTACGTATCATTTCGTTCGGATAATGAAAGCAGTTATTAAACTTAATAGTTCACTAGATTTCGTTAAAATATGTTTCTGTATCATGCTAGTTATACAACCTCCCACAAAATTGCTTAAAATAAAGCAGCAATAACAAAGTCTAAGTAATTTTTTAAGTATGATTGCAACATACTCGTGTATTTTTAAAACAGTATAATTTACATATAAAGTTTTATAAAGTAATTATGATTATATATATATATATATATATATTGATATATGATGAACTAATGTAACATAAATTTTATAATATTAAGTTGAAGGAGAAATTATCAAACATAACTTTTTTTCATATCTTGAGTTTTCAAAACATATGTTTAAATTTTAATTTTGGATGGCTGTCGTATAATGATATTAAATCATTTTTCTTCCAACATGCTAAAATAACTACTTAAAATTTATTTGGTTTACATAGATATTTTATAGATATTAAAACACCCTAATTTAATTGTGATTTCCTAATATTTAAAAATACCAATTTTAAAATTTTAAATTGGTACGATTGAGGGGCTAATAATATAGTAATAATTTTAATTTTTTTTTATTTATTTTTAACATTAGCTTACCTTTTCTGGTAATATTTGTTATTTTATACAGTGAAATACTTCAAATTCGAATGAATATTTCATGCTAATACTCCTAAATTGCTTTAAAATGTTACATATTTGAAATATTACAC
Source organism: Nephila pilipes (assembly GCA_019974015.1). Lineage (NCBI taxonomy): Eukaryota > Metazoa > Arthropoda > Arachnida > Araneae > Nephilidae > Nephila > Nephila pilipes. The sequence goes on along the minus strand of BMAW01042902.1, from coordinate 48,240 downwards.
TATAATATTTTCAAAAATATTCTGTTATATCATACGAATTTTAATTTATCAATTTTGAAAATAATTTTCACACGCGTAATTATTTGATTATTTTGAAGACCATATTATTATAATCATACTTTAAAGACTTAATTCTTCAATTAAATTCCTAAAACGTCATGACACCCAAGAACTTTTAAAAATTGTTATAGATCAGAGTTGAAAATGATTTTCATTTATGCAAATATTTGTTTATGAGGCTGATAATATTTGTCGAAATATATGTATCATTGCATTGCCTTTAAATTTATTTTTTTACAAATTAAAACAAAAATATTTAATATTTAGATTATTTTGTCTTAAAATATGAATAAATTATAAAGGCCAATATAAACTGTGTTCTTACTTATTTTACGGAATTATACCATTGTATTTAGAAAGCAGTGATGTGGCATTTTAAGATTTTTAGACTACTTAATTATACTTATTTAAAGAAGACTATATAACATTAATGCTTAACAAAAATTTATACACTGTTCTTCATATGAGAATTGACTTTCTGTTGTTTGATCACCATTGTCTACCACATCCTAAGTTATCTAGTTTAAACTTGCATGACTTGGTCGGGGAAAGACACAATTTCTTTACATTGTTTTACAAATTAAATTCTTATATATATTTTTGTAAGATTTTAACCTTGAAATTTAACATTTATGACTTTTCCTTTTTTTCATGATATAGTTTTGAAAAATGTAGAAAATATTTAAACAAATATTTGGTGTAGATTGCCAGATTTAGTTCTATTCGATGTATTCCACCTTTCATTTACGCAGAGAATTCTATTGATAATAGAAAGGGTAATCTATAAAAACTAAGAGTTATTTTTTTTACTTAGAAGTAACACCATGGAACTAAAAAAATTATCAAAATATTTCCTGTACGTTTCTATTTTTAAAACGAAGCAAAAATTTTAATTTCCCAGTTTCGTGCTTTTAAAGAATAGTGTTTATTTACCCTACAGAAGCGGAGGTGAGGGATATAGATTTAAAATCCGAAATGCTTTGTACCATAGAACTTTGTTGTCGCTTAATATAAACAACTCCATTAACAGTTCAGGTAGTGAAAGATTTTTACAAAGAAAAATGTTTTAGTGAGTCTACGATTTTTAGATAGTATAGTAATATAAAAAAGGCGTTTATCTTCAGAACAAACACATATCCCGGTCGACCAGAAAGTGTTATGAATGACCGAAATGTTAACATTGTGTGGACAATTTTGCATGAAAATTGACGATTGTCATGAAAGAAAGTAGTTGTATGTATTAATGCTTCGAAAAATTCGCGATGTTTCACATTCTACACAAATTGTAAATTCTCCATGTACGTTCCAAATGAGTCCATCATTACCTTACTAAAGAACAAATGCAAACAAGAATTCGCCAATGTTGTGAGTGGAAACATGTGCTTCAAAATGATCCTACTTTCATTAAGACTGTATACATATATATTTGTGTGTGGGGGTGTATGCGTGCGTATGGTTCAAAATTTTTGAACAAAATTCAAATTTTTTGGGTTTGGTTCACGTGGCTTTGCATTTCTTTTTGTATTCGAGTTCCATCAATCAATATGCAATTAATTTTAGGAAAATATCGATTTTTTTTGGGAATTTTATGATTGTTTGAATATTATGTTGATTGGTGTACCAAATGCCACAGAAACATCTTTGTTATTTAAGTATTTTTAAAGCTTCCAGAGTTCCTTTTAATTATTACTGAGCAAATGGACGCTAGACTTAAGCACAATATCACACATCACATACAAATTATGTTTACTTTTAATATTGAATATCTAATCCTGTTATTGAATTTTTTTGTGTTTTTTAATATTGAAGGGATTTTTAGCATATTTTTATGTGTGTTTGTTAATAATTTAAAAATAATGTCTAATATTATAATAATTTAAAATAATTATTAAGTAACACTGCGACGTTCAAATTCATAGTTAGAATAAGACTACAGTTTATCTAAGTAATACAGTTTGTTCATTTCCATGAGAGAGGGAGAGAGAGAATAAATATTGAAATGTATAAGACAGAAGATTCAACTCTACCGTCACAAATACACCAAAAGAGCAGGAGAGAGTGATTTCTTTACCTTGCATGTTAATAGAAACATGAGCCGTTGTTGCGTAATATGAGAGAAAAATAGAGCTTCATCTGGAAACTTACTCCAACGTTCAAGTTTGTTGGCCACATTTATTTTCAAATTCAGCGAATGTGAAAGGGTTTCAGGAGTTCAAAGATGGCTGCAAAGATTTAACTGATGTATAAAAACGACTAAAGCTAACAACTGCGAGCACATCAGACATGAAACATCCAAGGCTTCCCCATTAGTAGGTAAAGTTATGGCTGCGGGTTTTTTTCTTATTACAAAGGTGTTGGCTATACCATGTTTAAGCATAAGAGCAAAACCATTAATGTTGAGTCGTACTGCAAAACACAAAGAGGATTGCGTAAAGCTGCGAAAAACAAATGCTGTGGAAAGTTGAACAAAGGTATTGTCTTGTTGAATAACAATGCAAGAGTTCACAAGGCAAACCCAAAGCAGAATTTGCGTCCAAGTATGGGAGGTCTAGCAGTATCCACTGTACAGTCCCGATATAGCACCTATCGGACATCAAGGGTTCGGCAAACTCAAAGAGCATTTAAGTGGAAGACAATTTTCTAACCTATGCACATGTTCAGACAGTTAATCTAAGCTGGCTGCAGGACCGAGAAAAGACTTTCTGTCGTTGGGGAGTCGAACGATTAGTCGATGTTCCGAATTATATCTGCAGTGATTTATAGAGTATGCAAAGAAAGAGTGTGCTGCATGTGTTACATGCAGCCCACTATGTCTACTATTTATTTACAGTTCACTTCTAACTATAGTAATTTTAATCTACATTGTTCGAGTGTAACTTACTATTTTGAATGTCCGTAGTATTTGGGCTTAAGCTTTATGAACGGATTTCCTATTAAATTTCTTTCATGAATATTACATTCCTATAAAAATTTGATTTGAATCTCTTCAGTAAGAAATAATATTTATTTAACGCAATTTGGAATAAATTGTAAATGGCGAAGTTCGTTGTCCCGTTCGCTCCAGCGTATAACATTCGATACGCTCGTGTTGGCGCTCCTGTGACCAGTGTATCACAGGCGATATGCTCGTGTTCGCTCTCCTGTGACCAGCGTACCATGGGCAATACGCTCCGTGAGTGTATTCTACGGTCCAGCGTATCAATAGAGATACGCTCGATGAGAACGTTTTATTTGATTTTTTTTACTGTTACCATATGGCGTTACAATACTGTAAAATCTATATAGTTAGGTTATTTGGAGTGTCGAGCTTGGTGATATGCACTTGAATTTAACTTCTGGCTACCAGGAGGGGGGGGAGAATAATTGTTAAATACAAGTGCTGCGACGCGGATCTTTAAATATAATGACATGATTTAAAGGGTGTACTTGCTTTCGGTTTGCTTTTTTCTTTCATTCTTGCTTCTTAGAAGTTCGAAGGAGAATTTATGACCTTTATGGGGGTTAGGGCTTTTGGTAGCAGATGTTCTCAGCTACTCGTTTCTTTGGGTCGGTTCTTATTTGTAGCAACAGTCGTGACGAATAGAAAGTATTTATCTGATACTGATATTTTTGAAATAATAAATGAATTTGACAGTAATGTTAGAGATAATAATCCAATTCTGTACATAGACATTAAAGTAAAAAAAAAGGGGGGGGACCAAGATGTGCCTTTTGCTTAAAATCTTGCGTGAAGCGTCCAAATATGTATGTTAGACTTGTGACGTTGTACTATGCATTGAATCTTTTTTTTATAAATATACCATACAGATAAACTAGGTTTATCTTTTATATCTATATATTCCATATAATGGTACATCATTACACCATGGAATTTATGTAACATATGTAAATATATTTTGTCTTTTCTTAAAAGTATGATTTTTTATATAATTTTATGTATAAAACATTCAATTTTCGATTAATTTTTTTTCCTTTTGTATGTATTAAGTTTAATGCATTTTAACTAATATATGTAAATACCTAAATATTTTAATACATAGCCGATTTTAGAGGAATTTTTTCACGAACTAGGCTTAATATCTAAAATCGTCTGGGCGCAGCGTAACACTCCGGGGTAAGAAACCGAGGTCCCAGAGAGGCACTTCTTTTTTCTCCCTCCGGTAGCGAATGGGTTAATGGAATTCAGTTACACAAAGACAACTGGTGATAGGTATCGTAATTTTGATCTGCGGTCTAGTAACAAAGAAATACATGTGGTATTCATCCGAATTTTAACTTACATACTGTACTATTAAAGGCTTCACATGAAATTAAGTTTCATTTACTCTGCAGCAGCCTCTATTATTCCTATTGTTTCTAATCAAGAATCAAATTTTAATGCTACATGTCACGGAGAAATATTCAAATGAGTAAGGCAGAAAAATCCTACACTCACTAAATACGGATACATTTTTTTTTTCGAATATTGATTATCATTATAATGAAAAATTTGCAAACAATATCCTTCTATTTCAATGTGAAAAAAGTATATTAACATTTAGCGAGCAAAAATGTGTTGAATTATTTCATAGGAGGAATAAATTGCAAAATCAATTTGTATTTAACATTGAAGATTAAGTCTCGTTTGAGATTTACTTAATTTGAATTGAATGAATCATTTTTTGTTTGTGTATGCGACAATAGATAAACATTCAAACTTAAATCGTACTTTTTCTTCTGTTTTTAATTACTTTTACTTAGTTACACCAAGCGTGAATCAAGAGTTTGAAACAAGAGGGGAATTTTAAATAAATAGAAGTTGGAATCGGATTACAGAAAAGAAGAAATCTTTAATTTTTTTCCTTAAACAGCACACACATAAACTCATTTCTTTTAAATTTAAGTATTCCAAGCGCATTTTAGTTTCATTAGGCATGACTGCCTTGTTGTAGAAACATTTTTTTTTAATTATATTCTGTAACAATTAAACATTTAGTATACAGCTGAGTAACAACGAAAAAGATGAATATTTACTTGCAAAGCTATTTATTCTCAAGAAATCTAAAAATTAACAATTTATAAATTTAATGATTTATTTTACTCACAATATATGACAAGTAATTTTTTTTTCAGACTGAAAGTACAGAAACTTTACAATTATAATGATCAGCACATTAATTATTGTAATGAATAGTAAGAAAATAAACGCAGCAATTGTTATATTTATTTAATATATTGAAAAGTATGTATTAACATTAACTACTTATATACGTGTAAAAGTTTCATAATGTTCTGCTAAATTGTCAGATTCTGAAGAAAAATGCTGCATTATGGAATCCAATTTTTAAAAACTTGCTTTTTCAGGGATAAGTAGCAAAAGAAAAGAGAAATGTAAATAGCAAAAAAAAAAAAAGATATAAAAGTAGCAAATATCACCTCAAGGAAACATCAAATTAAGTTAAAGCGATACCAAATTTATACATTTTTTTTTAATATTCTTAATACCATGACTATTGGACAGAAGGAAGTCTGACTACAACTCAGAAGGTTAGAAATACCACATTAGAAAGGATTGGACAGTCTCATGCCAACAATAATGATAATTTATTTAAAATTACTTGAAATAAATTGCATGTACAGGGGAGAGACGGACAGAAGAAAGGACTATGAAACTAGAATGTGGATCTTCTCTCATTCCCTTGCTTCAAGGCATTTCATTCACTTCAGCTTCATTTCGTTTACACTTGCTTTCCTTGACAGAATAGCCGACTCGTCTTCTCTATGGTAGAATAACGATAGGCTGGTAGTGATCAGGAGTGCCACACTATCATTTTTGTTATATTGTACGGAACTTACATCAAAGTACATGAATTTTAAGAATTCTAAATGTATCTAAACATTTTTAAAGTTAAATTTTTAATTAAATATTTCCAAATCGTTAACGCATTTTTAATAATTTTTATTTATACTCCATTATTTTTTCTAAAAAATTATTATAACATTCTACAAATAAAAATGCATGTAAGTTTTCTTAGTGTATAATATTTAATTTACTATAAATATTTGTTCAACATTTCTTAGAAAAATTAACAAAAATATTCAGATTTTAAAATTATGAATTTTTAAAAAAAATACCTATATATTACATATACAGATTTACTAAACATGTTAGTCAGAATAACCGAAAAACATTCAAGTTCCTATTTCATTACTGAAGAAAACTAAGCGATTCGTCAGAAAAGGTATCATCAAAATATTTTCATGGAGAAAAACTCCTTTTAAATTTCTAATCTCAAAGAAATCTGATTTATATTAATGTTATTTACATAGTTTGTTTAATATATATCCCTCTAGTTTTTTTTTTTAATAGAAAGAAATTCCTTATCCTCACACACAAATAAGATTATAAAATACATAAATATTTTTTTAAAAAAAAATTATAGTTTTCAATTTTCCCGATTTTAAGATATATTTGCATGTTTTTGACGTAACATTTATCCCCAGTTCTAAGTAATTTATTCCATAGTCCCTTCTTAAGAAAAATAATTATGATTTTTTTCAGAACATTTACATATTTATTTCATTTTACTAAACGTATTTTTGAAAGTAATTTGTACTTCAATTACTCCCTTTATGTATTAAAAAAATAAAAAAAATAATTCAGTGCCATTTCTAATCATTCATCATTTTATATGCAATACGTTATTTAAAAATTTACATAATTTAATCCATTTGATTACATAATAATGCTCAATCGGAATTTGTTCAAAATTATATTTGACTAAAAATTAAGTTCCTTATAAATAAATTTTAATTTTTAAGGCTCCCGTCTACCCGCCATTTTGATTTCGTCAGCTTAATGTTAATCCTATGGAATTTCGACTTGAATTCTCACATTTTTATTATTTGATCTATTTGAATGCAATAAAGTGCATCTGAAAGAGCAAAAAATAATGAATGCTTCTGTGGAATTACTTTTTTCCTCCGATAGTTACAAATATTTGAAAATATTCCTTAAAGATCGGAAAACTCAAAAACGAATAATTAAAATAAGAATAAAAATATTTTTAAAAATCTTAAGAAAAAAGTAATTCCACAGAAGCATTGATTATTTTTTGCTCTTTCAGATGCACTTTGTTGCATTTAAATAGATCAAATAGTAAAGATGGGAGAATTAAAGTCGAAATACCATAGGATTAACATTACATCCACGAAATCAAAATGGTGGGTAGACGGGAGCCTTAAAGCTTTTACAGAATAGAGCTATTATTCATTATTATACTTTTCTTTGATGGTAATAAAAGGAAAACCAATTTTCAAACATGTAATTTGCATTTATTTCTATTTCAGAAAAATATTTTATGTGTATGGAAATTATGTCAAACATTGAATTAACCAAATCAACTGTTGAAAATTATTTCATTTATTTAACACGTGCAGCAGTTTAAGTTTAAATATGAGCTTGATTATTGCACATCTGAAAAACAGAAAAAATATACATTTACACATGTATAGCTTTAAGACAATGTGTGAAAAGTAATGAAAAATCTTATAACTGATAACACAAATATATTCATGTATTTATTGCTTTTACATTTTTTTTCAAAAAAACATTTTCTATAAAAGGACTAAAACATGCATTGTAATATAATATTTTATTGAAATACTACAAAAGTAAAATACTGCCATACTTTGCAATAGGTTTAATAACACAGATTGTTAAGAAATTTTTTTTATCTCACAATAAATTAAAAGGTGTATATTTATTATGGTAGACTTTTTCCAAGAGAAAAAATGTATTATTTGGAAATTACATTCAATTTGATATGCAATTTTATTTCAAAAAAGAAAATGTTTACCAATTTAACAAACTGAGGGAACCTGATTGTTTGTGATCGTATTTTAATGATATGTTGATTGAAATACTTGTGCATAGAAAATGAATTTAATTAAATTGATTTTCTTTCCGCATCTGCTTTTTAACGGGTCACAATACTATGTCAGAATAAATTACATTTTGAAGAAACAAGCTTGCAAATTTACCCAATATTTCTTTTCAGTTTTACTTATTTACTATCAGAAAAAAATATTATTCAGGTATAGAGAAACACTGTAGCTTAATATAATGAATATACAATAGTTTTCTATTTTATACAATGGTGAATGAATTATTATTATTTAAATGTGAATGGATTAAGATACAAAATTCAGTTTTAAAAAAAAAGTGTTATTTTAGCATGGAGTAATTGTTGTGAATCATAAATCGATATTAATTAACTTGTTATAATTATTTTTCTTTGATGGCATTGCGAAAATACTTTGATACTATGTATAGTGTAATATTTTCGTTAATATTTTTAATTTTTTTAACATTTCGTTTATTCGTTTTTATTAGATTAAAGCATGTATGTTGCATGTAAAAGTATGTGTAAAAGTTAAATGTAAAAGTTGAAAGGCATGTAAAAGTACAGGTATGTTGTGTCTTGATGCATCTCATTTAAAATACTGACTTTAATAAATTAATAACTTTTAAACAATTGAATTGTTGATTAGTGTTTTGGTCTCAACACTTGTATTATATGAATAATGTTGTGCCGTCGATGCTGCATATAATCAACTCAGCAAAATGATAATTTTTTTTCTGCTACCCTGATCAATATTAGATTGATTTTGATGTGAAATTCTACCAACAAAAAAACAACAGTTTCTGAGATTAACTTAAAAATATATGTATAGAATATTATAAAATTATTTTCGAAAATTAAAACGAAATTCTTTATTTAGGAAATTCTTTTTTTATTCTTTTTTTAGGAAACTTCTCTTCCAAAACTAATAACTTCCCTCAGAAAAACTAATTTTTAATTAGTACAGCAGTAATGATAACAACAATTATGTTTGGAAATTTAAACTGGAAGTTGTATTAAATGAAGAGAGTTTGTTTGATCTTATAGCAAACGATCCACTCTTTTAACAAAAAAGAGAAACAGGAACACGAGAACAATAATTAATATCTGTATAGGGTATTCATAAATAACTAATATTAAATATAAAACCATGGCGACAGTGACACGGAATAAGCTTAATGTTATCCTTGAAGGAAGAAGCCTATCTAGAAAATTATTTTCGCTAAAATGTAAATGCAACAAAATGACCGAAGAAAATAACATGATCGAGCACATCACTCAAATGCTCAAGTTAATTTCAAACTTAAAGGTGTAGGTGAGGAAATCAAGACAATCATGTTACTACATTTTTGTTAATTTCGTTTTTTAATATTATAAAAAGTCAATAACGGCTCTGAAATCTAAGGCGAAATACTAATTAATGCATAAATTGATTAAAAATTAATTAATAGATAAATATCACCGTTATGGAAGAGACAAGATAGAGATCAAAACTTTGCTCATGATTTCAAACAAATGTTGCATTTAAAACGCTTGATAAAAATAAAAATGAAAAATTCTACATTTTTTATAAAAAAAAAATCAGGTCAATTGCGAAAATTACATATCAGGTAAAAAATAAAATGAGCAAAGCTAAAGAAAAATATTTGTATATCTGAACAAATCCGTATTGCAAAAAACAAAATGAAAATCAAAGTCTAAATTGCAGTAGAATATCCATATTCATGTAAATACATGGAAAATAAAATATCCTTAACGCAACTAAAACGCTAGTTTAAAAGTTCAAGAATAAAATTGAAAATATTCTCTTCTTGCGAATGATTATACAGGAAAAAAGTCAAATATTTCTTTTTCATTAGCTTTGGTGCCAGTCATGATCTAATAAAATATGCAAGCTTACTCTCATCTCTAAAAAAAATAGAGGATTCTATTAAAGTGGAGAGATAAATTATTTCATCAAAGGTATCGGGAAATTATATTTGAAAATCAGAATGAAAGATTGAATTCGTAATTTATGTTTACAAAATGCATACTACTTACCAAAACTATTTATGGTACAATGAATTATTGCAAAGTATTCAACGTAAATTTTTACAAACAAATGTGTAGTTAAATAAGATAAAATAATTTATTTTGAAGTAATAATTTTAAACAGTCTATAAGAAACAATTATGTACGAAGTAAAAGGGTAATACGACTTAAATTTGTATCTAATTGTACAAATCATAAATGTATCTATTTAAGGAATAAGAGCTTGGATACCGCAACTTTAATTCAATGAGGCAACTTGGTAATAAAAAAAATCTTGCATTTGGTATTCAGTTAAATAATTATCAACTTGCGAACGCTGCCTTAAATATAAACTATCAGAATTTCCTTAACTTTAACAAGAAAGCTCAGATAGAAACATCCATTTTATTTCGTATACTCTAAACTTTGTGGACTAATTCAAAAGTAAAGTGTAGTTGTGAATTATTAATTACTTACATTTTAGGTGTTAACTCTCGATATTCAGTGATGTATAATGGATAAAAATTATCGAGTATTTTTAAATTTGATGAAATACGTTGGCATATCATGAAACCATTTTGGAAAAGCCTTTGAAATGAGAATAGAGGAAATTATCCACGAAAAGAAATCTAAGATTTTCTGAAGGTTCAAGGAATTTCTTTACTGTCTGACTCAATCTTATTTGCCGAAAGAGAGGATGAAGTCTCAGATCGAAATGATCATTAAGGAGTGATGAGATGTCTCTTACCTGAAGTTTATTTACCTCAAATATTTTGGGTAATCATGACGACAAACTACATTCAAATCAGGCAGCCTATAAATCCCCTTAAAAAGCATAACTAGAGTTATGAACTGGACTGAAATATGATCTACCAAGAGTAGTATTTCGATGAAGGGCCTTCTCATACGTTCATAAAAGAAAAAGTGGAAAATTAGGTGCAAACGTTATTGAAAGGATATTGATTGATTATGACAATAGAAGAAAAGTTTATAGAGTCTATATTTCTTACAATCAATAGTCATATAGTCAAAACAATAAGATTCATAGAAGATAACCTGACAGAAAATAATGTAACTATCCTGACTCTCTTAACAACTGCATCATTTTACATCGAATAAAATTCCGATGATGAACTAAGTGAAATCTTAAGTAATAAATCTTTGGTTCTACACAGAAGAGAAATACAGCCAATAAAATAATTTTCAGAAACACTTAAATATATAGATTATGAAAAAAAAAAAACTATTAGTAGGCTTGAATTATTATGTTGTAAATGATCTAAGACTGTTTAATACTTCAAACATCAGTATTCATTAGACATTTAATTTTGTGTTATTTATGTTATCACTTGTTTAAACAGAACAAACTTCAAAATTGATATTAGTTAAAATATTTACAAAATTAATAGTTAATGGATAATTTAAAAGATACATCCCTCGTATCATAAAGATATCAAGGTAGTATGGAATGCAAGTAAAACTCTTAGATATGAATGCAAACAATGATAGAGTATCTAGAAAAAGACTTCAGTGAACTCTTATTAGTTACATAGCAAGAAATATGAATCATCTGTTGCGAGTTGCACTCTGCTCATCCAGGATACACTCAATATGTCTTGGTCATCGACACAGAGAAGAGAATCCAGACAGATCAAGGTAGAAACTCCCATTGAATATTTGAAGGAAGACAATAGAAGGATCAGCAAGGCAAATAATACTTGTGCTGTTCTGTTGTGTGCTTCTGAAGGCTGCATAAGTGTTAAAACCAATATCACAGGTGCGCACGCCAAATACTTGCAGATGTATAAATTTTCTGTTTAATGTGCCGATTTATGCAAGATTAGAAGATGCAAATGGTTTGTACCGCCTCTTTGTGGGGTGACAAGGTTACAATCGGCTTAAGAATGGCCTCCACAAACTCCGAAATGTGAGTCAAGAATCAAAAACATAGATGTTAAATATCACTATCTTTAGTCACTTCCAATTAAATGGAACGATAATTCTTGCCTATTGTGAAAATAAATAAAACAAATATGTTTACAAGAACAATTCCGAAGCCATCATATCATAACTAAAGAGAGAAGCTTAATGTATTTTAGAACTTTTAGATAACTGCTGGGAAGGGGGTGTAAATCGCGAACCTATATTAATATTTAACACATTTAACACATTATTGCTATAATTTAGGCAAATATTGTGATATTAGCTAGTACAAATTCAAATTGAATTTTTAATATTTGTTACCTAACACAAATATTAATATATTTCAAAAGCAAACAAGTTTTACAATAACGATGTATTGCAGATCTTTAATTTTGCTTGAATTTCGCAATAGTATTAACGATTCGCAAAGGATCTGCGAATTATATTTTAACTTATTGTTATGTAGAAAAACCTTTATTAAAGGAATTCGTACATTTAATATCAATAATTAAAGCATCTTTGCTTGAGTTGAAATTTAGATTACTTTCTATTTGAACAATTTTATAAATTCGTTTCCTCAGTTTTTAAGATAACCATTCATTTAACAAGTTTGATTGAGATTTATGTAAAATCTTCTTTAGAGAAAATAAACAAAATATAATTATAAGGAGATAATGACAACCAATATCATTATAAAATATTTCTAAGAAATATTTAATATAAGAGTGTAAACAGAACTTTTATGAAGTGTAGATAAACAAACATTGCATATAGGTTTAGTTTCAGTATCTTCACACATTGTGTTCGTTTCTCTATGGTCGTTCAGTTTCATCATTTTAAAATCATTGAAAACTTCTTCTTTTTTTGTGATTTATCTCTAAAGGAAATGCCTAATTTTTGCACAATAAAACATACGTTTTGAATGAATTATAAAAATAAAAACCTGATATGTAGCAATCATATATTGTAATATAGTGCTGTTTATGTAAATTTTGGAAAAGAAATTGAGTCAAATTTTATGAATGATTCAATTCATTACATAACAGAAAGATCGAATGATAAATTGATTTAAATTCTACGAAGCATAATGCAATAGTATGCGTGATATATATTTCAGGTGTTGAGACAGTCCTTTAAAATATGATAACGAATTAAAAACCAAACTACGAGAAATGAAAAATTAATTCATAATGCTTAACATATACCATAAAATAATTATTTCACCTATACACTTATGAATTGCATTGAATTTTTACGAGAAAAAAGGACGAAACGTTTTTAAATGTTTTTTCTTATTGTTGAAAATGATCTTTACATGTTTTTTCGTAATTTACCAACTTTAAATTGAAAGGTATTCATTCTTTATTAAATTTCAAAAATACTTGTATAAACTTTTAGTTAGTATTGAACTTTTACCTCTCATACTGAAATGTAATTTAATAATTTTTATAGATATTAAGTTAGTAAAAGCAAAAGTTTGAGACAACATTAGACTAATTTATTTAAATGTTTACGAATGTCATAAGGATTCGACATCGGAGGCTGGAACAAGCATTTGACAACCATCTTCAAGTCTTCTTCACTGTGAGATTTCTCCCTGAATAGGAACTATTCCAGATGCGCATTGCATCGTCAAACGCTGGTTCCTCTCTCGACAGATGGTTATTTTATAGGTTTATAAAGAAAATTATTGTACGGTAAACCGACATGTGCTTCAGTTCGAAAAATTCTTATGTTGAGAAGCAACTATAAATGTGCTGTATTATTTTCAATAAATATACCCAGGTAATGTATTTTATATATCTCTGCGACTTTTGAAAAACTTGCTTTCAGGATGAAATATATATGAAAAATAGATAAATATTTTCAATGTAGAATAGAATATAATTATAACTTACCTTGTGATTTAAAAGTATCCTATAATATAAAATAACAACATTTATTTCAGATTAACATTTATTGTTACTATGAGTGTGAGAATGAAACTTTCTTAGAATGTTCTGACAGAATTTTTAATACAAAAATTACGGGAGCTTATACATGTGTAGGAATGACAAAAAAATAAATAAAAACATCCGAAACCTAAGGCCAAATATAGGTTTGAATGGACAAATTTTAATTTTATTTAAGAATTCAATAAAATTAACTCAATGCATATACAAGAAAAGTTCATTTACATAATTTATGAAGCATTGAAATTAAATAATAGATATTGAATGCTGATATATGAAATAATGAAATAACATATAATTAAATATATTCCAAAATTAATTAAGCCTAATTTTTACTAACACTTTATAACTTAATACTAATTTTCTTACCATCGAAAAAAGCAAGAAATTACAACATTCTCTGAGACCAGAAAAAATTCTCAAGCATACACTCTGCTTCTCTTAATAAATAAATAACTCAAAATAACCCCTTTTTCCTAACCTAAGTAATTAACTTCATTAATTTTCTAATAAAAATTATGTATTTAAAGAAGAAAAAAAAAGTTTCAAGATGCAATTAATTATTAAATCTCTCTTAAAATCTGCGTAAGTATTTTTTTTTATTTCCATTTGAAGGCAAAAAGCGATAATTGGTGTCAAATTATGAGAAGTATAAATTTTATATTATAGTGTAGAACATGCTATTTGAAGATAAATTGTAGTGTATCTTGGGTTTATATATATATATATATATTGTTATATATATATATGTGTGTGTGTGTGGTGTGTAAATATTTTGAATTGTACATCATTAGTTATTTCGTATCACTTTTTTCATACAAATTTGTTCGTTCACTGTCATTTCTTTCAACTTATAATTCATTTTATAAATGTATGTTCTATAACTAAATTGAGTAGAATTTCAAAAATTCGGAATGAAATACATGGCACTTTAAAAGAGAAATTCAAAGGTTTTTCAGAAAAATTTGTAAATTCAAATTTAAAACTGAAAAATTATTTTCTATGTTTTAAATTTTCAAGACATTTCTAACAATTCTCAGGAATCATTTGATTCCAGCCAATAGAAAGGTGTGGATGGTAGTCTGTATAGACGGAATGGTTGGAGTGGGATGTGAGGGTTAACTAACGGAATCATTTAAGCTACTTTCGAGTTGTTGGGTTCCTTAGATTTCAACCTGACTGAAAGTATGTTTGGTGCTTGATTTGAGTGTGAAAATTGTATATCACGGAATTCAGATATTATTTTGTATATTAAGGAAGTTGACTAATCAAATAAGTTTATATTATTCCTTACTACGTATTGGAATTTCTGTTCTTTTCGATGAACTTTTTTTTACTCGTATGTTTCATTCTTATATAAGTTTGCTTTAACCTTTTATTGGATTCACTTTTTCTTCAGATTCCTCCAACTTAAAGCTCAAAAACAGTAAATATGTTTACTTTACACATTTCAGGGAAAATTGAGAATGTTGAATATTACACAATTCTCGTTTTGTATATAATTATTGTTAAATATTCATAATTTTATCAGGTGATAAAATTATGTATATTTAACTATTTCATAATTTTATCAGGGGATAGTGAAAATAAATTATATTTAATAGTTTCTCAATACGAGCGTATTTTATACATTTAAAAATTCAAAAGAAATAGATTGAAGTAAATGTTGTTAAAAATTAATTTGAAATTATCACTGTTTTATAAAGTGTTTGGAGAATTTTATTGAAAATCATTTGATATTTGTAAGGAAAAAAATAACTTTTTTATTATGCTATGATTTATATATATATGATAATTTTATTAAAGCACACAAAATAATGTAAAATATGTTTTATTTTACTAGGCAAAATATCTTCAAACTTAAAAAAAAATGTGCATAAAGTTATTTAATTATTTTCTACGTTTTAGTGGAAATGGCGAATTAATAAAGTTACACAGAACTATATATCAAGTATTTAAATTCATGTTATGCTCTTTTTCGTTTTCCTAATCTACAATAATAAGAATACAAAAATGAAACAATTCATAAACCATTCGTAACTATGATCAAATTCAAATTGGTGTTGAAGTCAAATATTGCATCAATGTATATAAACTTCCTGTTGCTAAACATCTTCGGGTAATTAATTTTACATTATAAGCTCTAAAATATACATATTGAAAATCATAGATATTCTTTAGGGAAATTATAAAATCACTATCTAAATTTTATGCATTATTATATTCAACATATAAAGGCTTTTCCCCCCTTTTAATTTTTGAGTCTTGTAGACTATTTCAAAGTAAAATAGAACCATTTTCTCAAATTAATACTCGATTAATGGTAATTATAATTTATTAATAACATATAAGAGCAATAATTTGAAGAATTAATTTAAGAAAAAACATTTTTTAATGAATAATTTAACAGACATATACTATCATGTTCTTTTAGGAAGCAAAACTTGCATCATGGACTCAAATATAAGCAATACTAATCGTTGTCATTCGCAATACAAACATTATCAAACAAAACAATCTGTTACGATTACGATGAAAACTTAGCATGTTCCGGCTCCAGCTATGATTACTGGAATACGCGAGACTTTACCTATTGATCGCATAATTTCTTCTTTTTGATTGAAATCGAAATCCTACTTGTTTCTTCAACAAGACTTGAAAATGTGTTTGAGACGTGACCGGTGTCCTATTTTAAAGAAGGAGATCTTTGATCATTCAAAAGAACGATGTCACCTATTTGAAGACTTGATTTAGATGATGTCCACTTAATTAGTTTGTAATTGATAATTAAAATTGTTATCCAACACATAAATTCATAATTAAATACCTACATAAAATTAAAAATAAGTTACTTTTGGTTCTTATACTTTTATTAAAATGCAAAATTTCATAGTTGATATTCATTAATAAAACATCATAAACATATACAGAGATACGAGACATGGCTATTATATAAGACAACTGATAATTCTATAGAAGAAGTACACTTGTGGCAAATGACAGCAACTGAGAGCTATTTATTTTGATGCGTTCTCTTTCGAAAACAGTGCCTCTCGTTTCTGTACAAAATCCGTACAGCTGCAGCCTTCTTTCACTTTAGAGTTACTATTTTTAGTTTCTACAGAAATGTGATAATTGAGCAACGAGTTATGAAATTTCAAATGAAACTTGGAAAAAAACCCAACTGAAACATAATTTATTAGAAGAAGGTTTAATGGTAATGAATGCTTAACTCGTGCATTTGTTTTTATGTAATTTAAGCTTTTTCAAGATGACGGAGAAGACTTTGAAGATGGTTCACGCCTGAGTCACCCTTCCTATTCAAAAAAGCGTGACAATATCGAAAAAATCAGTAATCTGATTCGCTCTGATCTTCAGTAAAGTATTCATGCGATTGCTGAGGCCGTAGGAATTGACAAAAAATCCGTAAGGCAAATTTTTACACCAATACAATGCCCCTGTTCTTTCCATATTGTCATTCAAATGGTTTCTATCTAAGTACAGCATGTTAGTGTTAGCCCATCCACCTTATACGCCGGATCTTGAGCCAAGTGACATTTATCTGTTTCCCAAGGTGAAATTTGTATTAATAGGGACAAGATTTAAGTCCTTTGAAGTTGTAAAAGAGAAACAACACGCGTCCTGAAGGCGTTGACAGAATAAGACTTCCAGATCCATTTCGAACAATGGAAGATTCGCATGGAGCATTTGAGGGATAGAGGTAGGATGTATATTGAAGGTGAACATTTTATTCTGATGCCATACAGTAAATAAATATGTATGACATCAGGATAAAATGTTTTATAGAGTAAGTCTTGTTATTTCATATTCACACCTCGAATAAATATAGAATATCAAATTTATTGTCAAATAACAATATATACCAACATCAGTATTCTATAATATGATTAATAAAATCTATCTAAGTAGAAATTAGAATCTTATAAAAAGATTCGTAGTATTTTTTTTTACTTTTTTAAGTCATATTGTCTAATTTTGAATAAACATAATACAGTTATTTATATTAAAGGAATCAAAGAGCTGAAGGAGCTCGAATTCCTTCCTATAATCATGAAATGATATCCTGGAAAAAATGAATTAATTTATTTACGTTATGATTTGAGATTATTCAAGCGCGGTAAAAATAATTGCACTTAAAAGTCATATCTGAAAGATCTGTATTAGATTCGTCACTTTAGATAAGAAATTATCTACTACAGAAATCTTACTTCTGATTTCAGTATCATTATTGCTGTTAATTAAAAATTCTATATTGAAAAGAGAATATATTTCATTACCATATCAAGCATCAGTCATTCACAGAATTAAGATAAAGATTTTATTTCCCGAATGAAAGTACCTTCATTAGAGAAAAAGTATTACGTTTATTTCAATTTGATACCTTGTTTCAATATACTCGAAAATTATTGTATATTACAAGAACATAGTGCCTCTTGACTCCAATTATCATGTGGTAAGAGAAATATTATTGAATGTTTCTTCATAACTGTAAAAAAAAAATACGTCTAAGTATATGGGAGATATATTTAAAACCACTGTGATTTCAATATCAAGTAATGTTGATGCAAATGTAAACATTTGTAATAGTTAAAATATATTTCATTGAAACAGTATGAGTAGAAGTTTTATCTCTCATTTTTGATTTTTCACCCATTTTTGAAATATTACATTTTATTCTGTTGAAACCCAGTTCCGCTTCATGGATATAACAATATAATTTAATTAGAAACCTAAATATCTGTCGACTTAACTATCCATATTCCTACATGGTGTTTTCATAATGATTCGGGAAGGCCATTCTTTATATGTACAGAAGATGATATCTCTACACAACTGGCATTGATGTAGCTACGACTTTAATATACGCATATCGAGTGGTTGCATTCGTTTCTGGCCAATTCATATTTGGTAATATTCGCTTGCGTAAAATATGTGCATGTGTCGTCATTAAAAGAATAAAGCAACAAACGAATATCAAATTTTGTTTAAAGTGGGAAAAATGACCTCACAATCGTACAAAATGATTAAATCTGCACATGGTGACGATGCTAAGTGTCATTTGCTAGTATCTGAGTGGTGTTCAAGGCTTAAAGCTGGCAGAGACTCTATAAATGACTCTAAGAGTTCAGAAAGTTCACGTTAGAGTCGAAGTGAATAAAATGTGCCCAGAAATGTTCCGCATACCCTGAAGCCTAAACGAAAAGAACACAGAATTTCCTCCGGAAAATATTTAATTGTTGAAGCCAATCAAAGTCCAATGTCTTGCAATACATTATAAGTGTAGATGAGACTGGAAGATTCGTTCGATGAAAAATTGTCAAAATGCTGAGTGAACAAGTTTGAAAAAAATTCAGATGTTGAAAGTTCGGTCATCGAGTTCAAAAATGAAATTAACGTTGATCAATTTTTTTGGAAGTCAGGGTATTAATTATCTAGAATTTCGTAATCAATGTTCCTCTGTGACGCAAACATTCTACAAAGATGCTTTACAGCACATTTTGAAAAGAATGCGATGTGTGTTAATGATTTGTTGGACAGTGGAAATCACAGATTTTTCACGAAATTCATCATCCCACAAGTCCGTCCTTTTTCACAAATGTTTGGCTGGGAAACGGGATGTATGCATTAATCACAACTACCTCCCCCATATTCACCAGAATGGATTCTCGAATTATTTGAATTATTTTATGTACCTCGACTTAACATTGATGACGAAGGTACCGAAGTGAATGTCAATAGAGGAGAATGAGGCGGCTTCACATTAGAGCTCCATAACATTGGAGTGAAGACGTTCCAGTAGATGTTTATAGATCATTATTCTTATTTCCAGTGTTCTATTGAATAAGGAGAGAATTACTTTTTATCTTAATGACAAATTTGAGTACATCATCTGTATTATACAATCTAGAACTTTCAAAAACTCCATTTGTGTCAGTCCTAGAACTTTCTGACTAATCTATTAAATCTAAATTCGCACTGTACAAAATTAGTACATAATACTCCTGTGATGGAATGGCAATGCTCGCAGACAGTTATCATCCACGAACACATAAGAAGCCTTTATCATCAATATTATTAAGTTACGGTATGTAGCAGTCTGCAGAACAGTTTTAAATGGTTTTCAATGTATACAAATTTATGATTTAAAATGCAATTTATAGAAACTCCTGACATCATCTGGAGTTCAGTATTTCTTAAAATGTTGAAATTTTAGAATTTAGGAAACATTGCTTGGTGAATAAAGAAGACAGTCATTATAAACATGAACCTTGAAGAATTTGGAACCAAATACCGGACACTTTTAGCAACTTTAAAATCTTTCGAAGGCTTTACTAAGAATTTTTCTTTCTATGTAATTTGTGAAATCTAATTTTCAGTAATAAATTACGTGAAAACTAATTTAAGGAACCTAATGAAAGTTGAAGTGAGTAACTCTTGAATATGCTTGAATTGTAAGAAGAACGAAAGTTTAATTAAAGATTCAGTATTTTTTTATTTTAATATTGTTAAGAATTTACCAATTTTTATTTTTTAATAAATAAATATGCTAAAAATAGAACTCTCTCTCTGTATATATATATATCTTTATGTTTTAAACCAAATTGCGCGCTGGAACTGCTACTTTATAATGATAAATTAAGATCTTATTAAGTGTTATTAATAAATGTATACTTTGGCAATGTTTGTTCAACAAATACACTCTTCAGAGTACAAAATTCTCAATGTTTATAACAGCAATTAATGCAATGATGTGTTATATGAGAAATCATTAAGAATAAAAAAATTCCCTTACTTTTCACTATAGTCAACATTTTAGCTTATGGGAGTAATAAGGTTTTAGATAAATGAAAGATACATACTCATTACAACAGTCAAATTCTTAGTTACTTTTGTTATAAAAATTATCTAACGAAAAATATCATCATATGTTTCTACATTTATTTCCAAGGTTGTCGCGAATATATGATATTCAACTTAATTGTCATACAAATATAACTCATGTATTACGAAATAATATATTACTCAAGTAACATTTTTGTTATTTTTGTTGTGGAATTAGTAATTTAAATATCATAACGTAAATATAAGATGTTAGTTTAACTTGATATGGATATGCTAAATTCTGAAATCTATCTAGAACAAACACTAAACTTTAAAGTTGTTTTTGTAGACTCTAGTTTGAGTGAATAGAACTATTTTTATGCATTGATGCATTTTTAATACCGAATATCTTTATACAATTAGAAAAAAAAAAAGCTCTGAAAGTATCCATTTATTGTATAATTGCTAATGAACATGTTTGTAGTTACTTTAATTTTCATTTCGCCATATCAGGTTCTTTACTTATTATAATGAGTATCATTCAAACATTTTCATTAATTCTCCAAAAAAATTTGCTCAAAGTTATCATATACGAGAAAAAAAGATTCCAGAAGAAATCGTTCAGCTGATGTCTGATCATTATCTCAGAAATCTTAGAACTAATAGATTTTCTCAATAAAATGCTTAGATTACAGAGTTTCTTTTATACATTAAAAAGCTAGAACCAGGTTCCATATTCATTTCTAGTTTAATGCAGCTGTTACTATTCCTTAGAGAATTTCTCTTGTCCTTTTATTTAATAATGGCTCCTTTGGCACCTCATTAGTGGATAATCTGATGAAAACGATTTCGTCCGTAATGGTTGATGGTACGAGGTGTTGGCGTGAGTATAGATTCTGTTTTTTTCTTTTCGTGTAATTAGAAAGATTATTTCTATGTTTGAAAGAATTAGTTATTTTTCAAAAGCATATGTTTCTGAAACTCTGATTAATTTGTTCTTAATTTAAAAAAAAAATCGATGCATTAATTCTTCATCTATTTCCAAATCATTTCATTTTAAGTAAAACAAAAAATAGCAA
Source organism: Nephila pilipes (assembly GCA_019974015.1). NCBI lineage: Eukaryota > Metazoa > Arthropoda > Arachnida > Araneae > Nephilidae > Nephila > Nephila pilipes. Next base: position 26,490 of record BMAW01042902.1, on the reverse strand, counting down.
AACTAAATAAAAATATTTTTACAAACTTTTTTAATTATACTTAAGATGTCTGGATAACATTAATTTAATCTTAGCTGATGTTATCGATGTCAGGATAACATTAATTTAATCATAGCTGATGTTATCTTCTTTGCTTCGAACATAACCGTTACTATTAGACCTGTTATTTACGTCTTTTGAGTTATCACACATATATATATATATAACATTTCGCTTTGCAATATCATTTTTCAATTTTTCAGTGCTTCTCTGTTAAAAAATAGAGAGTATTTTTCTAAATCTATCGGTATATTATTAATGAGAATTTACTGATAGAAGAAGAAAAAACTGAATTCTGAAGTGTTAATAAACATTGAAAGCCACAAGGAAAAATATCTGTTAAAACTGTACTTACACTTTTCTCGAAACCAGTTTTTTTCTGGATTCCAGGGCACTTTTTTCGCAAACATTATTTCAAGCATGTGCTAATAGTGTCCGAAATATACAGGAAAAGCTATTTTTTAGGTAATGATTTCAATTGTTTTGAAATAAACACTGTCAAATTTAAGATAATGCCCAATATTTGTATGAACTTTAAGAGAAATTTGAATTGTAAAATTACTATAAAAAGTATTGATTTTTAATTTTGAAATCATAACTATATTAAAAGTAAATAAATCATTATACATATATGTGCTCTTCAAAATTTTAAAGCTATATAGGTAGTGCGCGTAATGCAAAAGAATATCTAAAGGAAAATATTCCACTTACAAATGTAAATACAGCAATTGATTTTAAAAAATAAGTAGAAAATTTTTTAATTCAACACATTTTCCCTTGGCTAAAATATTTCAATTGCCTTAAAAAGAACTTTTTCAGTGTCTTGTAGTTCTTAGTGCTTTTATTGAGTGCTACGGAACTGATAAGAACATGAGAATATAAACATGAGAATAATTTGTGTTTGAATATATCTCTTGATATATACTTTTTGCATTTACAAATAGAAAAAATTAATTTATTTATATTGTGATTTTATTCAACAAAGATTTTGCAAAAACATACATTTAGTTCCAACTTTTAAGAAAAGTTTCTTTTATTAATTAATTTATTTTTAACTTATTCTAGTTATTAGTAAATTTGTATTCAGGACATAATACAATGTATTTTACTATTTTTATTTTTCGCTTTTCTACCAGGATGATATTATCCTTACACTTCTACTACATATGTATGTTAGACATGTAAACGTACCCATATTTCCATTCTTAGGAATTTTAATGGTGTCAATTTATACGAAATATTGATATTGCTATAAAACATCAAGTGGATTCAAAATCCTCAAAAATAGAGTTGATGGCTTTTAGCATCGAAAATGGTTTCCTTTATTAAGAATCATATGTCACTCTAGGCAGTTATCTAAGTCTGAATGATTTTCATCTCATAGTTTCATTCTTATTGTGGATAGAAAAGAAAACTTGCATTTATTAGGAAGAATGTAAGAAAGTGAGTTTCCAACTATGATTAAACACTTGTATTTAATAGGCTTAACAACGAAAGAGATCAAAGCTAATTTGGATGAAGTTCATTGCACATTTACTCCTCTGATTGCAATTATTTACAATTGGTTTAATGAGATTAAATATAGCCGTACATTCATAAAAGATGAACCCTTTCGCAACGTCCAGTGGAAGTGATTACTCCTAAAATTATTGACAAATTCCCTGATATAATTGTGAGTGTTCCAGGAATTAAAGTGCGCAAAATAGTTGAGGCCACTGATATATCGTAAGGTATAGTATTTTCAGTTTTGCTCGAAAAGTTAGGTGAGGGAGAAGTCTCAGCAAGATGGGTGCTGCGTTTACTCTCTACTGAAAATAAACGTATATTTGTGGAAGATTCTAAAGCTGTTTCGGCGCTTTGCTGTCGAAGTCTCGATAGGTTTCTATATAGATACATACCGGACTAAACGTGGTTACACGAGTGCACTCCAGAGAAAAGAGTCATTACAGTGGGGGCTTAAGACGAAAAGGAAGTTGAGACGAAGAAGCAAAGACGCTGATATTAGCTGGCAAGGTTATGGCTATGGTTTTGTGGAATGCTAGAGGAATCATTTTCACTGATTACTTGGAAAAAGGAAAACATAATAACTGAAGAGTCTTATGTATCGTTATTGCGCCGGTTGAGTGGAGAAATCGAGAAAAACGCCCTTATTAAAAAAAAAAAGAAAAATTCTCTCCTCCAACAAGACAATTTACGAGTGCACACTTGTGCAATTTTGATGGCCAAATCATGGAATGAAAGATCAAATTATTACAAAATTCACGGCATTCACTGGATTTGGCCCCCAATGACTTTGTTTGTTATTTGTAAACTCAAAAAAGGGCTCGGAGGATAGAGGTTCAAGGAGGCCATCGTCCAAACATATGATTATTTAGAGGATCAACCGAAACCTTTTTTTAGATTGCTTAAAATGTTGGGAAAAGGCTTGGAAAAGTATAAAAGGTAAGAGGAGATTATGTTGTGAAATAAAAAAAAAAATATCTACGGAAAATAATTTGATTTTCTATTTTATACTATAGACTAATAGAACGAACCTAGCATTCACAATTTTTTTTTCGCTTTAGTTATAATAATTTTAACACTTCCATCCTGTATTTTCAGAATTTTGTTTCTGAAATGCATCTTATTTTAGTAGTATTCAAAGTAATTTATCTATAAGAAAGAGCATTTTTATTCACCGAAAATTTACACACAATTGAAACCTATCCGATTTTCTGTACTGTTTCAATTGCATGTAGTCATGCTCCAGAGAAAATAAAGTTGTTAGAATAAAATATGGAAACTGGAAATTCGAACTCGAAACTTCATTCACTTAAAGGAAAAGTATCAAAGCAGAGAACCTGAGTCAAAAATTTAAATGTTGTTCAGTATTTTAAAGCGTGTACAGAATTCAAAACGTTTTAGTGGAGAAATTTCGTTTCAAGGCAGTATGTGAGTTAAATTTCAGATCTGCAGAAATATTCACCTTACGCTTGATGTATTTTAATTCGAGACTTCTGTTTATTCGTTGGATAAAGGGCACGTCCTATTCATTCTATATACAATAACTCAGTGAGTGTAAATGTAACATTTGTGTTAAATAACTATTTGTCCTTTTATGTATTTCATTTTAATGCATGTACCACTAATTTAAACTGGGCTATTTATCTGTATAGTGTATGGTTTTCACAATTCTTTAGAAATAATGCTTTCCCGATAAAGGTTCATGAACTAAGTAATTAATCATTAGTTGTGAATTAATGTCAGAACATATTTCTTTTTGAGACAATTCGATAAATCATACTCATCAACTTATCTTAAATAGTTACATTTGACATGTTATTATTACGCTTCTATACCTATCAATATTAAAATATTTCTAAATTGTATCCAGTTATGACTTTTAAAAATGGGGTTTCAAAAATTTGCTCTGAATAAAGAATTGCAAGAAATCAATCTCAAATGCTTATGATTTCCTTAATTCATGAAATTGGAAAAAAACTGAACTATTTTTAACCTTATTTTTATGTAATAATCATTTGATAGACGCTTGTGTACCTGATTTGTTTTTCATATAAATGTAAACCCTACATATTGTGCAAGTTCAAGTGTATACTTTTAGCACAAGAAAGATAGTTGATCCAATGCTTCGAATTCATGCCATATTATATATTTTAAAATGAACATGAAATGAATATATACGTTATACCTCCTTGTGGAAGTTATATAAAAGATTTTCCTTTCAATTGAAATTCTGAATGAAATATAGTATGCATTAATGACTGATTTATAGAGAGAGGATTGGTTAATAAATACTTTAAATGAGTGTACATTAACCAGTCATCGCTGCCTCAAAAAACTTGGAGCTCTGAGTGTTATGACTAGGAAATCCTATTACGGGGAGAGGAAGGAATGTGGATAAGTCATGTGTGTGCGATCTATAATCATATTAAAATAAATTTAACAAGATATTCCACAAAAATTACTTTTCTCTTTATGAATGAGTAGAGGAACACGGGCATGTTAAAAGCATGGATAAAATATATTGGTTTTAATAAAGGAGAGAGGGAGAGAGAGATAAATGAAGGGAGCTAAAAACCCAAAAGATGAAAATCGTTTGTTATTAAATTTATATTTAGCATATATCTCGAAACAAATGAAATACAAAATAAGCTATGAAAAGAATATGTAAAAAATTGGATATAACTTGTATTATAGCTAATAATGTATCAAACTTGTAAGTACGATTAGATATCTGTAAGCATTCGTGAAAATCTATCCAATTTTTGCTGAGGTGATGAAATGTTTTCGAAGGGTGAAATTATCTAAATAGAGAGCACAATTGTACGTACCACAAATTTGAAATTATATCAAACGAAACACTCTGAACTTCATTATTTTAAAATAAAATTTAAAATTAATTATAAAAAAAAAACCAAAGTGTCTAAGATTGCTTGTGAAATAAGTGAAAAATTGTTAATGTATTGGAGTCTAAAATGGAAGCATACTTCATAAAACAAGAAAATTGTGAGTAATTATCGGTGGATTTGTTCAAAATAAGTTGTTAAAATTCGATTCATGAAGGTAAAACTTTCCTTACATACAAAAAATTTCTTTCGAAGAACAAAATGATAAAATGGGCATTTCTTGGAAATGGACGAGAAATTCAAACAGTTTAAATTCCACCCAATGAGTACATATCATCGTCTTATAAGCTCTTCGGTATACAAAATGTAGGGATAAACATACTACAATAACTCTACCCTACGAGATTGTGATAAATGTACCTGAAACCGAAAGCATGAAGTTTCATAATATTTAGTTTATTATTCCCAGTGAACTGTTCCTAGAAAATTCGCTGTTTATTTTTTCGCAACTAATGAGGTTTACATGAATTTAAAAATATACGATTAAGTAATTACTTATATTGATGCAGATTCTTATTCTTAATGAAGTAAATTCTGGGTATATTTTATCTATTTGGGGTCATGCAAAAGCTCTCAGTTGTTACTAAAAATGGATTTCATTGGATTTTAATTTAGGTATTTTGTGAGGGAAATATAGAAAATTCATGTCCTATTTCACTCTACCATCAAATCATATTTAAGGATGGCATGATGAGATGAAACATTTTAGGTACGAAAGACCACGTCTTAGAGATTTATTACAATTTTTGTTAGAAAAGAGTTACCGGATTTTAAGTAATCCGACTACGTTAATAACTCAATTTTGGAAAACACAATGCTGATTTTCTTATTCATTAAAATATTTGAATTTTTTTCTTCCTAAAAGTTGCCTTCCGTTTATAAATAAGATTGAAAGAAATCAAATTATATGTCAGACAATTTCCAAAAAATTAGACAGAAGTAACTACATAGAAACCACTTATTGAAGTTTTCTCATATATATATATATATATATATATTTCTTTTTTCTTATTATTCTTAAAAATATGTATTGCTTTATTGAAAAAAAAACACCTTTAAAAATATATTACGATTCATTTTGAGAAATCTGGCATCACATTTAGGTTTAAAATTTTCCAGTTGTTAGTGGTAATCCTTATAATGTTTGCTATTATGCTGAACTAAATTTGTAATTGATGTTTCTCCATTTTGATTTTAAGTGTAATTTTATTTTTGTTAAAATAATTGTTTTAATTTTATAATAACTTTTTAAATTAATGTTTTTATTGAAACTATGAGTACTTAGAAATGTAATGCTTGTAAGTCAACTAAAAGAGTCAGCAAGATCAGTCAAACTAAAATTAGAATTGTAGGAAAAATTATGAAAGAAAGCTTAAGTAAGGAAAGAAATATACTTAGTAGTAGAACTTAAAGAGTAGAAATAATTTCATGTGTTACCGAAATAGGAACACAAAGAAGTTTATAGTTTTGCTTGTCCTACCAATATCATGTTAAAATGTAGAAACTGCAGATTTACGCTCATGGTCTTTCATATATTAAAAAAGGAAACAAAATGAATGAGATCAATATTCAATTTGTTTCAAGGTACGTGATTCATATCAAAATAATATAATTCTTCAATAAAGCTGAGTGTAGCGATAAATATGTCACGCTTATCAATGTCAGAAACTGAAAAGAAGAAAAATTGTTATAAGTTGTTTCAACAGGAATCCTCGCATATTGCAACTTCTGAAACAAAGAAGTTGAATGATCACGGGAGAAAAACCTGAAATGTTTCGGGGGCATTTTGTGACAGCACTTAGCTACATCGTAAACACACATCACTAAATGGGTGTGTAGTATCTTTATCCCTTGACGCAAGTAAAATTTATATATATATATATATATATATATATATATATATAT
>BMAW01042902.1:0-20115 GCA_019974015.1 Nephila pilipes | reverse complement strand
ATCAGTATGATCTTAGGTAAATCTAAAATTTTATCAGTGTCTGTTAAGTATTCTCTAAATTTAGTTTTTATTTTTTTGTAGCTTTTCCATTCCACTGTGGCTCAAGCGAATGTCGCGAAAATTGAGTGCAACCTACGCCAAATATAATAGTTAGTATACTGTTTGTGCCATATTGTCAATTCTGCTTGTCGAGGATTTGCGCCGACGAAATGGATAATTATTCTTTTTTTTTTGATACTTGTATAATATTATTACACATGTATCGTAAACTTGGAAACATTTTGATTCTTTATTTTACTCAAAACGTTTTTTGTATTTTTTTTTTGTTTGTGTAATGTCCTTTCAATTGAGTTTTTTCTTTTTACTCACGAGCAAGCCTGGAGTCACTTTAAAACTTTTCTGTTAACTTAAAGGGCTCCAATTAGGTTGAAATTATTTATGCACAATTTTTATGAATGACAATACTATATTTTAGTTATAATTATAAATACAAATATTCAAACTAGTAAATAAACAGTTATGTTTTTTTAGACTAAGTAAATTAATAAACAGCAAATAGACGCCAAATCGTCGCCAAGGTCAGAGGAACGATTACTTAACCTTTTTTTTTGAATTTTGGCTGGCCAATCTACAAGGCCAAAAGAATATACTCTTAAAAAGCCGGCGCGAACCGATGTAGCAGCAAGCCGTGCTATAAACGCTTTCGAGATCAGCATGAGGCCTAATAGCCCCGGAACATCATCTGCTTGACGGTTTCTTTTGTATTCAGAAGGAAGGGAATTAGGTTCCTCTTTCACCCTTACCTAAGAAATCCCTCTTTTTTCCTTCGCTCAAATTCTCACTAGCGGTGGAGTGCATAGTTATTTTGTAAAGTGATTTTGTCGTCTCGATTATAATCATTTCATTTTAAATTAATTTGATTTTTTTTTTTTAAAAAGCACATAAACGTAAAAACACCACGGAAGAGATTCCAGAATATTTTAGCTGATTTAGAGACGAAATTTTTGATGATTCTGATTCTGAGTTAGAAAATGAGAAGATGATTTAGATCAATCAAATTTGAGTCGAAGAGGTTGAAGATGAGGTTGTCTCCGAAGAACAAAATAAAAAAAATCTGGAACGACCCACAAATAACCCATAAAACGACAGTTTTACCTTTTTTACAGGAAATAATGTGACCGGGAGCCGCTGTAATGAAATTATTGGATAATATGTTGAACAAACAATATTTAAATGTTGGAAATAAATTTTTAATTTCTAGTACCACTTTATTATTAAAAGGGTTCCACTTTACTTTGTTATTCAAATAATATATAAATATTATAAGAAATATATGTTACACAAAAATTTTATTTCAAAGTTTATTCAAAAGTGTTATAACTTTAAGTAATTGATTACCAGTTTTTTATTTTATTTTTTTTCATTAAAAGAATATGATTACATATTTTCATAATGAATGTTTTTTTTTACTACAGTATTACACGTATTGCTATACATTTTACTAGTTAAAAATATCAGTTCTACATTTTTTGATAACTTTTTTATACCTAATAAACTAACTTAAAATATATTTGTGGAGAATTTGGAAGCAATTTTGCATTCTGTTTTTTGATGAAAATTTGTGCATAATTGTAATGTATTGCTTTGGCTGAAACATATTTTATTGTTATCTTAAGTTATGTAACAGTTTTTTAAAAATTTTATATCGAAACATCAAAAAAAAACACTTTTTTTTTAATCGTGTATAAACAACAAAAGAAAAAAATGTTGCAACAAAAAAAATTAAAAATATTTGTTTAGATTTTAAAACTGTACATTGTAGTCTTTCAGATTTATAAAAGCAAGAAACTATTTCCGACATTTTTTTTATTATATTGAATTGATGTATAAAGTTGAGTCTTCGAAACAAAAACTATTAATTCGATATTTTCTTTCAAATTTGTAGAACAGACAATACAAATTCTTTAGCATAAGAAAAATTCTGATTTATACAAAAGACCTTAAACAAAGAATAAAATTTACCTTTTGTTATATATATACTTTAAAGTTCACAGTGTTGGATTTTCTGATTTTCGAAACTTTAAAGAAGTTTTTTTTTAAAAAAAAAAATATAATAAGTTTCTTTAATAATAATAATTACGATAAAATTGCAAAATACTCTAAAATATATTTGAAAAATAAATGTAATCAGAATCTAACAGATAGTTACATTGAAATAAAAAAAAATTTGTTCGTTTTCTTTTTCTCGCCTATTTATTCATAAAGGTCACACTTTTATGTACGATGGTACAAAGAAAGAGATGTTCGGAGGTGCGTTCTAAGGCACCCGAACGTTTCCTAGCTCTGAATAGAGAATCAAATAACTCTTGTAAATGAGCAAAAAACAAGTTATGAAAGCTTTCATATCGACGAAATGCTTCTCCCTCTTGATTATTGTTGTTGATTCTTTCAGGTTTTGGTCATTATTGATTATCATATGCCTTTTGGTGTAATAAAACTTAGAAGCCATCTGCCTTCTTATAAATCTTCGCTTTCAATGCTTAGCGGAAAACTATTCTTCGTGGTTCTTCCTCTTATTGCCGTAATAATAAAGCTTTAGAAAGTGATTTCCTTTTCTGTTACATTGTTGGACATAGGATAAATAGAAGCTATGCCGACGAACTTAAAGAAAGGCCTTCTACTTTGCGAACGTTATCGGGTAACTGAAAATAACCGTTCAGTGAACTGATATTATGTTAGATTTTGAGAGATAATGTAAAAGGACCCAGTCTGAGGACTGTCCAGACGAAGTGGAGGGAAAAACGATATTTGAAGCTAAAAGTTTTCCTTCGTTTTTTTGAAGAAAGTAAGAAAATTTTTTTTGTCAGTTTCTAAACCGATTGAGGTCTGTGCGTTGAAGAAGGAAAGGTTTTTTGTAATTATTTTGAGATGTTGATCGAAAAGAGTTGTCTTCGTAGGAATGTATTGGCTTTGGCTCTGTCATATGCACAAAATCACACACAAAATCGGTTTATTATCGCACAAAAATCAGAGCAGTAATCTTAGAAATAAAACAATATTATGCAATTCTTTTGAAATTTTTAAATAAAAAAGTAAAGAAGTTATCTAAAGGTTAAGAATATATAACTTTTTTTGAAATGAAAAAAAAAAAGGTAAAGCTCCAGTATGTTGTCATTACTTGCAAAACAATTAAACAAATAAAATCATATATTCCTTTTATATAAACAAGATTACCGAGATACATGAAGCTCGAGCAACTTAAAAATGTTTGCAGTCATAATATTTTGTCTTCGATATCAGCTTATTGTTTGCGTTTTATAGAGAGTATTCTAAAGTTAAAGCATTTCCTCTTTTTTACTAAAACATTTATTACTATTGGGAAAAAAATAATTTTAAATTTCTTATGTGCACATTTAAAGATTTATTTTTAAGAACACGTAGGTAAAGCTGATAGGTATTAATATTTCATTCAGTAACATAAACCAGTAATAAGACGGTCCTCGTGAATTTAAACAAATAGCAAGAACGATAGCCAGAGCACAAGAGCGTCCGCTTCTAACTTCACACCCGCGGCAACGTAAGGATTTTGATTTAGTACTCAGCTCTGCTACATGTTAGACACCTAATCGTCACCTTTTGTTTGACCTAACCGTCAAAGTATGTGGAAACTACAATGTGTACTATTTAACAAAGGCCAACATTTATAGCCTTGGATACTCACATTTAGAGCATATTTGGCTTACCTTTTTTTTAATGGTTTTGCTTTTTTATTCATCTCATTTATTTCCATAGTGAATATTTTTATCATAATTTTCAGCATATATAGAATTAGATCAAGAAAAAATAAAAATGCATTTTTGAAAAAATGCTTGTTAATAAAATTTAGACTTAATCTTAGGATTCATTCAATATTATAAATATTAATGTATCACAGTATAATGGATTATGGAACAATAAGAAACAATTATAAAATGTATCATTCCATGGAAGATATATAGAAAAATTCTTAAGAGTGTTTAAATTTTTTTTGAATTTCTCTGGCATGTTCCTAAAGAAAAAACAATTATAAATTAAGTAATGAAGTTTCCAAAAGAGCATAGATTTATTTATGATGATATGTCTATTGTTATACAAATGCTGTGAATACTAATAAGAGCTTTTAAACTTACTTCATTCGATTTGAGAAAATCTGAATTTTTTACATTATAACGAGACAGGATCAACAATTTTGCTTTTTTATTTTTTATTTTGTATTATTGATTATAATTACGTGCAATTTATGAAGTATCATATTAGTTTCTTACTAATTTGATTATTTTAAGTTTTAATGAGTTATTGTATCAAATTCCTGCATTTAAAAGAATTAAAATAAATTTAAAAATATTTATATCTATTTTAAAAAAATTTACTGAAAATCAAAATATAATAAATTTTACTTGAATAATATCAATTAAATTTGGTTAGTGTTACTTGTGTCTCACAATGAAATAAGCGTTTCATTTTTTTATGCAATGTTTTATATTATCATCATTGTTTTTGCTATTTCTCTCAATGCTCTTAATATATGAAAAGGAAATCAGGTGAAAAAGCAGCTTAGAGGTGTTAAGAATGAATTTCTTTTTAAAAAATAAAAGGAAATAAATTTCTCAAATTTTCTTGTACTGAAATCGTAATTGAGTCTCTCAAGAAAATATGTTTCCCTAAGAAAGAGACTCTTTGTATGTTATGGGACTTTCTAAGCCATTCAGATATCCCATTGACTGCGGACAGCAGCATACTTGCTTCTTTTGTATGCCTATGTGGTTAATCCATGGCGAGTAAGAAAAGGAAATAAACATCGCTTCTAGGCTCCTCTTTGGGGCCTTTTCCTCTAAAACCGCCGTCTTCAAAGGTTAAACTCTCTTTTTTAATAAGTCATCTCTGTAATACATCTTTTCCTTTATAAGAGAAAGAGCTGCAGACAGATGTCAACAGTTTTCGAGAAATTGCTCCTTTCTTTAAGACTGGCGTAAGTTAGACACGAAAATGAATTTTGAGCAGGCGATGTTTCTTACGTAAGGTATAAAGTATTATACTTTTAAGATGTGAAGTTTAAAGAACCTATGATTTAAAATATTGTTTTTATGTGTCTTGTAATTGTACGGTTTTTTTCAAGGAAGTGTTTTCAAACAATAAATGACTGAATGCTTTATTTCAAAGGATATCAATACTTGAAAAAAATATAAAACGTGCGCCTAATTTGACTTAAAGTGAATCACCACATTATCTTCCTACAATAAGAAAAATGAATTTGTAAACGTTGTCAAATTGCCAACAAATATTTCTAAGAAAACAATTTTTAAATGTTGCCAAAATCTCAGTCCTAATCTCTAGAAAACCAATTTAAAGTCAAAAGCTAACACAACGTATGTTACAAGAGCTACTGAAACACTAATTAAATATACTGAACTAACTTATGAATCAATGAATTTATATGATTGATTCTAACTTATGAACTTACAACTACCAAAAACTTGCGAAATCATAGCCTAAAAAAATATTTTCGAAGAATTAAAAAGTTAACGCAGAAAATGTAAAACTCGAAAAATCAAAAGAAAAGAACGAAATCTATCAAATTATTTATATCAAAATCTAAAACGAAAACGTAGGCATTAACGTTTAAATGGTAAAATTAAATTAAATTAATAAAAAGAAGTAACCATTAAGAAAACTAAGTATATTAATAATAAAAGTAATAAAAAAATAGAAAAAGGAATATGTATATACAATAGTTTAGTAAATAAAGGTTTCAGTACTTGAGGTAAAAATTACTTGTATTATTTGAAGTCATCTGACTTCATTAAGGTAAGTTGTTGTTACTATTGGGTTCTACCATCTATTAAACGCAGCTAAAATAAATTGATATAATTTAGTTTAGATTTGTTAGTCATTTGCCGCAAAAATCAAAATTTGACTGCTGCAGCGTTAGTTTGTCAACGTCATTTTGAGTCGAGTTGACCTTTGACAATAAAAGAGATTAATCGTCATACACCGAAACGAAACAACTATAAAAACAATGCTTATTTACCAATAAATCGATTCCAAAGAAGTTGAGAATGATCTCATCTGTCGGAAAAGTTGTGACGAAGTGTGGAAGGCACCTTGATCATGAATGTGAATAACTGGGAGCTGTCTAATGTGTCATGATTCTTAAAAAAAATGATTTATTTTCGATGCTACGAGCATCATTTCTTAGATTTAATAAGAACTTAGTAAATGCCTCTCGTGCAATATATTTCTTTTTTAATGCAAACACTTTTATTAATATATGATAGTATCAATTCAAATGTATACATTTGCAGCAATAAGTAATCAAAACATTGTATGATTGGCACTTATACTCTACATACACTCACTACAACATACTCAATCTTTGCCAAATATATACTTTCAAAGTTCCCCTTAGTTACGTTTCGAACTTTATCGGGACTTATTTTTTGTGGCCATATTTGTCAACGTGATAGTATTTGGTAACCACATTTGTTTCAAAGGCCACTTTATCTGATCAAATTTTCTCTACTTAACATTAAAACTATCTTTCCGGTCTTAACATCGATTCGGCTTATAAGAAACAGTCCAATTTTTCTGGGAGAGAAAATATACACTGATCGACATATGAAATGCAGTACTATGATGTTTAACCTCATAAATAGGAAATTTCGAAGAATAGGCAGACGATATGAAACACAAGTTGATCGCGTTGCTATCCCGTGAGACAAAATGGAACGAAATTACAAAGGACCTTAGAAATCTTTAATCCATTTCACCTAAAGAATCCAGAATTCTATTCTCCAATTATACTTTCCAGAAGACACATATGAATTGAGAGATGCCTGTATGATGATACCCTTTAACTTAGCCGCATATGCCACTCATTGGCAGAAAAACTTTGCAGCTCATCAGTTTTTTTCTAGACATGCGAAACGTTTAATGATCTGTCACCGATCGAGTGTTTATGTGATATCATTGGCTTTCCTTTCCATCTACCCCAGGGTACCCGGAGAAATCTACCAAGAGGACGAACTGGAGGAAGGTGGAGAGTATATGGGCTTCCAATCCTAAGGACACCAACCGTATACTTATCGAAATTGTACTTTGTAGGATTACTTATTTCATTGCCACGATAGATGTGTGCTCCTAATAGCTCCTCATCCCCCCGCATTTTAATCTCTGAATTAAAATTATTTTCTCTTCAACAAAATCACTTATTTGCGTATGCATTATTTGTCTTTATAGAAATTTTCATCATATTCTACATGCTTGTTTATTATACTAAATTTTCAAAATCAGGGGATATACATAGAGAAAAATATCACAAAAAGTCTTAGTAATATTCGGTAAATATCAATAACCTTACACACTTTAAAATTTCGAACTCTCTTTGCACACTCGAAAATTTCTTCTTTAAATTTTCATTTAAATGATATTTTTTTAAAAAAAATTATGATTATTCTACCATTTGAAATAAAGATAAAATGATACATTCATGAGGATAAAGTGTTGCCTCATAATTGCAAGCTTAATATTTTCTTAATTATTTAATGTAAGAAAAACAGCGTCGCTTAACGATCGATAATTTTTTTTCTTTTAGTTATGTGTGTTGAATTGCAAATTAGTTTACTTCTGTTAAATTGTTAGAAAGGCCCAGGATTTATTCAAATGAAATACTTGTTTTGGATATTGCTTTCAAAGACCAATTGAACTTGATATATATTTAAAAATATCTGTGGAAAAAATTTAAACATATGTAATTCTCAATAAATGTATTAACGCAATTTCTGAAAATGCCAACTTTGATAGAAATTTATACCGAAATCCAATCAAAGAAGTCATTTTACATAAATAGTTCAGAGTTTTCATGTGCGATATGCCCAATTCTGTAAAGGGTTCATGTAGAAATGAAATAAAAGATGATGATGAGCATACATAAGATTAAATGATCATATTTTATTTCATTATTTTAGCTGTAATTTTAATTGTTTATAATTTTACCTAAATTACTTCACTTTCAATGATCAATCAATCATAAGTAAGTAATGGTACATGGCTGTTCCTAAGGTCATGAAACAATCTCGGACACTTCGATTCTACACTTGAAAGACACAAAGAGGGTCATTGAACAGTTAACCTTCAGAAGTGTTAATTGCTATTTTAAGAGAAAAAGGAGCGTTCTCCCTATGTATGGTTCTCCTCTATTCTTCGAGGCAAAACACTTAAATCAGAAGTTTGCAAAACATTTGACATAGTCATCAATAACATTTGACATTCCCACACACATTTTCCATTCTTTATATGCTGGTATAATTTAGTTTAAAATTAACATTTTACATGATTAAGTACCAATACTTCCAGTATCTCAAATAAACTTTTTATCCCTAAGATTTCAAATACTCTTCAATACCTTTGTTATAAACTATTAAACAGTTAAGATTTATAAAAAATAAAAGATACAAGTAATCAGAATCAAATAAAATGTATCTTCTAATCCAATTATTATCCAGCTGATAAGTTAGAATCCCTTATCTCTGTATAAAAATCAATATAATTTTATTTGCAACCCCTGTTTTGGTCCTATATTCCATTGCCGTATCGGCATATAAAGAGACTTCATAGTTTTGCATATTTGAATTATTATTTTTTCTTACGTGCTTACAGTTTTGAATATTTTGTTTCTATTTCAAAAAAAAAAAAAAAAAAAAACCTAGTGCATGCATTACTTACACTAACATATTTTTTCAAAAAAATCTAGGAAATGACATTTTTTTTTATCTCATCATTCATATTATAGGGGAAAAAATACTCAAATATTCTTTTTTCACTTGTATTTAGAATATTCGTTTGAAATATTTGAGCTCTCAAATTATTCTTTCCGCGTATATTCCCTTAAATTTTAGAAATAATTGATTCTGATTTCTTTTTAAACAAGTTTTTTTGTGTATTTCCTTCACCTTAAACGAAAAATAGCAAAGAAAATGAGATAATTATTAAAAATATTTTTTTCTTTCTTTGTCATATACCCGGATATAAAAAAAATATTCATCTTTGCTTTTCCAATAATATATTCATATAAATACATGTTTTGTAAACTACTAAATATCTAATTTTTATGTTCAAAACAAGTAGATTTTGCTTAAGAACAGGAAAAGATATAATTGACAATTCATAATTTTATTGATTAGAAATTCTATCTACGAAAGCTTAGCATTAAAAATTTTAAACAATGAAAGAAATGTCTTCTAAGTAAAGTTATTTTAATAATGGGCGTTGTTTTCATCTCAAGGTTTTTCCTGTAAAACATGGCAATAAAAATTGTCTTTGTTCTTCTTAATTTAAAAATGCATAGTTCATTCAATACTTAAAGACATGCAAGGAAAAGTTAAAACAAAGAAGGTTTTCGAGAACATTATCTGCATAATATTATATTCTAAAAAAATCTCCAAACTCTTTCTCAATATTTTTTTATTGTTAGAGGAGACAAGAAATAAATTTAAATAATTCATTTTTGATTCCTACTTTAAAAAATTATCACTTGTTCAATACTTTCGATAAAAGAGAAAGAAATAGCTGTCTTTCCAATTTAATGAAGAATATTTTAATGATATAAAACAATTACTGTATTAGATATCATTTTAATATTTACGAAGAGATAAATTTACATGCATGCGTAACTGTTTAAAGAAATAAAGTCGATGAATTTTTTTTTTATAAATTAATATTTATTGGTAAAAAATGAAACTCAATTTATTTAAATTACTTCCTTTTTATTTCAAAACTATTATAACTGATGCAGTTCTCAGAATTTTATTCCAGTTTATTGATTTTAGGAAACTATAATTGTTGGTACTTTGAGAAATAAACGAATTATAATTATTACATTTTGCAACAAAATTTTAAAAAATGTCTATTTTGTCGATTACAGTTAATATCAATTCAATTATCAATTTATTTTATCCATTTGATATCTGTTACATCAACATTAACCTCTTTAAAGTAGTATAATATTCTATTCTTAAAATTGTATTGACAAGGAACGGTTTTCTTTACTATACTTTAATTCGGTCACATTTATTGCATACCGAAAAGTAAGATAAACTTGCGTTTATGATATGTCACAGCTGCACTTAATAAGAACATGTCGGAACCCCAGACTTGCTAATAATTTACGAAGTCTTTTGAAATATACGTCAAAGTTATCTAATTTGCATAACACGACTTCCCACAGTTTCCCTGCGGGATCTTAATACATTCCAAGTCATTAAAGCGATACTGAAGACAATATATCTTCGTAAAAATGTCCTCTCTAGAAAAGGTGGGAGGCTTTGAAGATCACGCTATTCTCAGTTGGAATAGCACTACTAGGATATATACCACTAATTCTCAGGTTGTAAAATTTTTATGGTGAAACTCTCTGAAATGCATTTGTAAATGAGGAATTTGGATTAGCATATAGTTTTAAAACTTCCTATTATGAGCTACGAAATTTTAAAAAAAAGTTCTGCATTTTCATTTGGTGATGTACGATTGGGAACATATTCATTTAAATTTTTTATGATGAATACTAAATAAATGTTTCGTACTTTGAAGAATTGCTTTAAACGAACAAAATTTGCTCCAAATAAGGTTTATTTGATAAGTTAAAGTAAAATAGTTATGAATATCCTTATTTTCTCCCGATCTCATTAAATAGTAATGATTTATCCATGTTATCTAATGCACATGTTTAATTTCAGCAAAGGAAGTTAGAAGAGAAGAATACATTAAAAAGAATGGTTAGATCCAATAATAAGATAGGATAGGTTTTAAGTGTCTTCATCGTCATTTGATTGTGTTTAAAGATTGTGAAGCTCTACACCAATAACCATTGTATTGTTTCTAAGTGCGATGTAAAAGTATCAAACAATCAAATATACGTAATGATGAATAAAATATTAGATTTAGTGAAAAAAAAAATCTCACATTCTTCAATTCATCGCCTATTCGTAATTCATATCCAAATTGTTCCGCATCTCCTACTGATTTGAAAAAGAAAGAAAAAAAAAGAAATTTTTAAAAAATAGCTTTTACATAATGTGGCAAAATATTTATTACCTTAAAAATATTTTTATATAGGTTTAATTAAATAACTATTATTTCTAAGTAATTGGATGAATATTCTGTTTATTTGATTAATTATTTGAAATATATAATCTAAAATTTCGTGAAATGTTGCAATATTTTTATAGCATGCTTCGTGTATTATTTTTTTTTAAAATCCTGAATGATCTGGCAATGCTAAACAAACATTTTCTTATGTTCATGTAATTTCTCTATTTTTCTTTTATTTGGACTAGATATAAGTATCTGTAATTAAATAGATTACAGGAAACCTGTTTAATTATGAACATTAGCACACCAGAAATATTTTAATTATAGATAAATATAGGAAATCACTTTAGTGTAAATTTCTACAAATCAATTATAATCGTATCAAAGGTTAATTTTTTTTGAAAAAAAAATTAAGCACGCCATGTACAAAGCTTTTCAAATTAGTTTTATTAAGAAGAAAATTTTTAATAGTTTAATGTTTTATAATAATTATTCTCTTGATCATCAATCATCACACACAGTCACTGATTTGACACCATTTTCTTACATTATGGGAGTACATTACAAATAAAGGTATTTGTCACAAATATCACAAAGTTCTCTCTTTGCATTTTCTGTATCTATGAGGCCTCTATTTCCTAACTGTAATAGACAATTAATATTAAATTTTTATCAATTTTCTTTTGAATTCTCTTACGAAGAACAGAGTGGAAACCTGATATTGTTATGTATTGACCGAAGTGATCACTAACCAATTGACTTACCAACTAATAAGAAATTATTTCGATTATTTATTTTTTTCATTTCCTGCTTATTATTTAAGAGATTTTATATCTTTATAGAAGAAGTTTAAGAAAACAAAGCTACCAAAGTAATTATCTATTGAGAAGATTGTTGAATGTATAAGCTTGATGAATTCCTGTCTTAGACATGTCTTTCGATAATATCTCAACATTTTATCCTTATCAATCTCTAAATCTTTTTTATCTCTGGAATGTATCTTTATATTGGAAATACAGGATGCTACAATTTAATTTTTAGGAAATCCATATTTTCTGAATATTGTTTCGTAGTTTCTTTTTCTCGGTATTTTATTAGATGCAATGCCATCTAGTTGAAGAGTCTCCATAAAGTTTTTTTTTAACATCAAAGAAAACAAAGATGCTAGGAATGAAACAATCGCCTTTAACTTTAAGTCATGCAAAAGTATAAAATTCTTTATAGCACGAGTTACAACATGTCTCATATATTCAGTTTCTTTGAATTTTATATATGTGTATTTTACATGAATAATAAACCTTAAAAACGTTTCCTGATCGTATTTGTTTGTACTTTTAATGTTATAACAAATGAAAATGCTCCTGTTTATCTTCTATTGTATTCAAACAAATTTTTTCTCTTTTAATCAGATATTTATTACTGACTAATATTCAGCATTCTATATTTTTTTTCAGAACATATATTAAGAAACGTACAAACTTATTTAGTATCTTTTTTCAAAGTTGTTTTAAATTTATATTTTTTTTTAATTTCAAGAAATAAATTATTGTAAGCATATTAAATACTCATTTTTATAGCTTGACTAAAATTTAATGAAAATGCATTTTGAATACAAATAAAGTTTTTATTTTGAATAGTTCCTTTCGGCTACACAATCACAGTAATATAGGACCTTCCATGTAAAAATTACACATGGCAACATTTCCCAGGTTTTCTGACACACATTTCCGATATTTCTCTTCAATATTAAATGTATCACTTTAAGTGATATGTATATAATTATTTTCAAATTAATAGAACTCATGTAATAAATATCGAAAAAAGTTTTACGTTTCTTTCATATTATTTATCTTAAGCTTTTCTCAGTTAGATTTTTAATACATTTTTTTTTTTTCATATTATTTATTTTTGCAGAAATGGGTAATACAAATCACATTAAAAACAAAAAAAATCAATTGATAAAATATATTTTTCTAAATTAAGTATAACAAATGTTGAGAAAGAGTTTAATCATACAACAGCTATAGTTGTCTAATACCATTTCCTAGAAAATTAAATCCTCTTATTCATAGAGGAAACGAATGTGATAGAAATGTCGTAACGCTTCACTGGTTTATCATTGACTTTTGTGAGCAAAATTTCTTTTAAGCCAGAAGATAATGCAAAATTCTCTTCTCATCTGCTTAAAGGAAAATATGTTTGAAATCAAAAAGGAATTTACATCTGCCCTCATTTGCATAAATTTTACTTAACACGTTCACTTTTCGACACTCGGAAATTCAGCCTTTCAGACTTCCAATTCACATTAGAAATCGCAATTCAGCTATTTACATACATATTGGCAAAATACATGTAAATCCTAGGATGGATAATGTATTTTCGAACTGTCACAAATAAGTATCTTTCGCAGTAAATGTTTTAAGAAAGTTTATTTAAAGGAATCAACAAAAATATAACGATCATATTATAATGTAATCATTTTAATCATCATCATTGTTAGTATTATGATGATATATCATGATAAAATCATATCATCATTAGTATTCCGATTATATTATGATATATTCATATCCTTATCATCAGTATTCTAAACGTTTGCTCATATTATTATGATGTCAATGCACAATATCATACACCCTCCATTGCCGATGCAATTAGGAAGTAAGTCGTATATATGAATGAGAGAATATTGAATGATTCAATGAAATAATGATCCCATAACTATGATAAAAGGACTTTAGGAAGCAACGATTGCCAGGTAGAGATGTGAGATGACATTTAACAAAGTTAAGCGAGTTTGAAGGGTGCTTGTCCATCTGCATACAAACAACAGGCTCTTTGAAGTGCCGTGATGCTCACCTGGTGGATACTTCCGAGTGTGACGTTAGAAAATATAGGGAGCAGTGGACACGAGATGATACTCTAGTGCTGTAGAACTGGGTTTGAAGCTACCAGGAAAACGACGAGGTGAGAGGATTGAAGGACAGTGCCGCTAGCGCAAATGAAAACCACAGTGACTCGTTCCACGATACAATAAGATTTAGTGCTGCCGGGTGTTTCAAAAACGATTTCAAGACTTTTTACTGAATCGAATCTGCTATCCAAGTGCCATTTTCGTGTACTGCCTTAAACATCAAAATATCGGCAACTCCATCTACACTTGCTTCGAATCAGAAAGAATTGGAATGCCACTGATTATCAAAACTTGGTGTTTAGTGATGAATCTTGGTTTGCTTTGTGGAAAAATGGTTAGCGCGTATGGGGGTGGATTCTTCCTGGTGAATGGTAGAATTGCATCAACGCTGTGGCTAGAAAAACTGCACCACCAACAGGTTTAATGGTCTAGGGGACCGTAGTCTATAATAGCCGGTCCAGTGTAATAATGTTACATGGAACCATGACGGGCTATAGTTACATTTATAGCATTTTTCTACTCCACGGGGAACCTTTCCTGAATAATCTTACCGGAGCAAATTTTCAGCAAGATAATGCTCGTGCGCATTCACCTTGAATAGCTCAAGAATTTCTACGTCAAGAATAATTTTAAATGGTATTCTGACTTTTAAGTGGCTGACCCGCTTCCTATTCTGGTCTCATGTAAAGCATTTATGTTATCAGTAGAAAGACTAAAAGTCTCTTTTTCACTCTGTATATGACTTGAAGGGGCTGTTCAAGATATTGTTGCCTCAGTTGCTTCAGGACAACATTTGTCATCTAATCAACTTGATGCCGGACCGTGTTGTAGCACACATTGCAGCAAAAACGGTCCAAAGCATAATTGAATTTTTACTACATTTATTTAATTGTACACACTATTTTTTTTTCTTTTTGAGGAATCAAATGAATTCTTCATCTGTTTCATTATGTGTATTGTATTTGAATTCAAATAGAAGCCCCCTTCATGGTGCACCATTTTCAATGTTCATGTGAATGTATACTTTAATTTAAACATTTTGGGATACAATATAATTCTTATATATTATAATATAATCTTCTCATAAAACGATATTCAATCATACTATAACACTATTCATACTAATATAATATAATATAACAAATAATCATACTATGATACAACATAATCATTTTTAACCGTATTGAAATTTATATTATGATGATTAATAAAATATACTCAAATCTTATTAATATTAAATATAGAAAATGACTTATATTAAAGCAGTTCATGATTCTGTATATTTAGCTCTCGGAAATTAAAAAAAAATGTAAAAAATAATTAATATATGTGATAATGGAATTTTATTACTTTTATATTTGTTAAACAATATTACATTAACACGTTAGAGATCATTCGGTCACCTAACTGAAATGGTAGAAAATTAATTAGATATAAATTTTGGTCACATTTCCTTTAATAATGATATAACAATCTATAACTATGAAGCAAAGATATATATATATATCTCTGTGTGTGTGTGTGTGTAACGGTAAAATTCATTAATCTGGTGATTATGTATGATTATATAGTTATACAGTGATTATACTGATCTGGTGGTTATGTATGTAACCAGTGATTATTCATAATCACCAGTAAACTTGGTAAATTTTAAAACTTATTGAATATTTATCATATTTACCCATAAATTTATAAAATACCCAACCAATAATGGGGAATATAATAAATTCAGATTATTTTGTAGAGTACCGATATCTTAAACCGAAAAAAATAAATATATTCAAATACTATTAAGAATTTGTTCTTAAGAATTAGAAAAGAACGTCATGATGACTTGCAACTAAACTTGCATACTTTTGATTTATTTTAACAACTTTCACACACACACACAAGTTTAAGTATATCATCACTTCTTCGTTAGTAACACTTTGTACTCATTCAGAAGTTCTTTTAACATTCTGTTTCTACCCCCATGGCCAATTGATGAATGAATTATTGTAAAATGTTCTTCAAAGTACACATAAAATCTTATATTAGAGTTATCTTTACTTATGGGGAAAAGATAAGTTTTTCAACGTTGTCTACTTTCATTACGTCGTATCTTTTTTGTCTTTGAAAATATTTCGGTTTTTCCATCTACTTTTTCGGTTTTTCCATCTACTTTTGATTTTACTATTATTCACTTTTATTAACAAGTTGCCATATCTTTCCTTCGTCAGAAAACCACAGTTTACTTTCTTAGTGTCCAAAACATTTCATAACTTGGAATTAAAATGCTCATGCATATCGTAAGCTATTAAATATTTTATTTTACAAAACAACGTCTATCCAGCATAAAATTAGAAATATTACTGAACTAAACGTGCATCTGACATCACAAATTTTGGAAATTTTATGGATTTTTATTATATTACCCAATACGAGTTGGAGATTTTATAAACAAACAGGTAAATGTCATAAATATTCAATAATTTATCACATTTACTAAGTTTAGTGTTGATTATGAATGATCACCGGTTTATAACATTTACCGTAAGATGTATATATATATATATATATATATATATCCAAGAAAAAAAATATTAATTTAGTTTGGACATCTGATTCTTAAAATAAAATATACAATAATGTATGTTTTGCTTCTTTAATGGATAACTCTTAGCTGGAAATTGGTACAGAGTAGTAGCAATTCAATTATACTAGTATAGCATTCTGAAAGATTAAAAAAAAAAAATGCTTGCGCTAACAATAACAATTCAAGTGCTCGAAGTAATTCAACGATTTATATTTGTAATTACCTCCCCCCACTCCTTTTCTGTCAAGCTACTGATACAAATATTAATATTAAAAGTGATAACCAATTGAAAAAAAACTGACGACCAATTTTTAAACAGTTGATTTTCTCTCCTTTATCTCTATCGGGCTATGTGAATCAAAGTATTTTAATATTTCACAATGATATTATATTTTGAAACAATGTATCAAATACTTTAATTATATACATTTTTAATCTTATAGAATTTTCGTATTTTTTTTGAAGATGAAATTATTGATAGAAACGATAACAATAAGAATACTATTTTTGATGGAACTATTCCGCTTTCCACTCAAAGCAACGCGAGGGTTAGTAGTGACGGACCTCATTATTCTGTACTTCGGTCAATTGACGAGGACGTCATCTGAGCTGGCACCTCCTTCTTAATACACCATGCTATTACAATTATGGGATTTCGACCATATTTAACATGCTTCAGCCTCTCTACGAAGGATATTTTTTGTCATCAAGGCTCGAACTCCCGACTCAAGGAAAACGACGTCTGCCGTGAGTTCACGACCATTACCAGTTGTCTACCACAGCCACCTCAAAATATGAGAAATACTTAAATATTTATGTTGAATTTGATTCGATACCAGTAAATAATTAGAATTAATGAGTCATTAGTAGCACAATATCATTTATATAACATATTGGCCCAATTAAATGATCGCATTGGTCTCCAATGCAGCTGAGATATCGATATTTATTTAGATTGGGCCTTTCTTTATATAATTAATTTTTTTTCCTACTATTCCGTATCGATAATTCAGCGTTTTATAAAGTAAATGCCTATGGTATTTGGACAATCAAAGATTTAATACATTAAATTTTCAACAGTACAGGGACAGTAGATAGAGTGCTTTTGATTTTAAATACAAGTACATGAAAAAAAATATTAGAACAGAATAAGTATCGAAATATTCCATGGTCCTTATGCATTTCGAAAAATATTATTTTTTGTAAAGTAGACCTCATTATTGAATGAGTAGTGAGACGCGAAATGTTGATCGTCTACAGTTAGCTACATCATTTTCTTCAAAGACTGTAGGCGATGGTGAGAATCATAGGCGCTTAAATTATAATACCTCATGTGCAATATCCTCCATTGATTCCTGACAAACTCATATTATTATATGCAATTAAAGGTGGAATGATAGGCGAACATTTATAATTTAATAAATTTGTAATATTACATTTGTTCTAAACAAAAAATTAGATTCTGAATGATTTTTTTTTTCTTATAATTATAAATAGAATTATCAATACTTCTAAAAAATATATTCCAATACTTTTTTTACCTTATCCACTTCTCTCTTCATCATAGATTTTACTAAAGAATTTAGATCTAAGTATCTTAAATATAAAGCATGTGTATTGTAATTTTCTGAGAAAATAATGGAGATATGCCTAGTGGAAAAACGTTACTGTTAACTCTATATTTGCGTTTGATTTTCAAATTATTCACTTACCTTGAATATTTTTCTTCGTATTTTCTACAACTTATCTGTGTTTTTATTCAATGCATAAGTTTTTTTTTCTTATTTAGAGACTATACATGGTGTTTCGATTCTCATGAACAAAAATGTAACGAGAGATAGAAAACATCTAAACAAGCGATTTTCACCATACAATGCATAGTAGAGAGCAAGTAGGGAACCGATAGTCGGCGCGTAGTGGGAAGAATAAAGCGCAAATTTTCTTATACGTTGTCCTTTGAACCGTTTATTTCAGGATGTGATAACCATTTTCTGATAACTGTAAGTCACAATGCCTCATAAAATCCACGGTAGAAATAATGATGCGTAATAAAATGTGTGCATTATGCTTTCATTACAACGCCATCTAGAGTTTTCCCACTTGCTTTCCTTCTATGCATTACATGAAAATTGCTTGTTTAGATGTTTTCTATAACCCCTTAAATTTTTTCTCAAGAATTTTGACATGATCGGTATATCATTCTTGTAATAAAACCAAGGAGGGGCTTCAAGAATTTTTAGGCTCTGGTCCTTCCTTATTTACTGTACGTCTCCATGACCCTTGAAATTTGCGGTAGAAATCAGAATGTGTAAGAAAACTCGCACTTAGTTCTTTCCATTACAACGCCATCTGGCGGTTCACAGCTTGCTCTCCACCTGTGCATTGTATGGTGAAAATTTCTTGCTTAGATGTTTTCTATCATTTTTCAAAATTTTTAAGCGACAGACTTTTCTGTTTATTATATGCCTCCATGCCTCCTGATATTCAAGTTGGGATTGAAGATGTGGAAGAAAATTCGCGCTATATGCCTTCGATTGCTCACCCATCTTTAGATTCACCACTTGCTCTCCGCTTATGCATTGTGTGCTGGTAATTGCTTTCTTAGTCGTTTTCTATCGTTTCTTAAATTAAAACTGATCTAGAAACCCTTCGTTAATTAGTCTTTTAATTAAAACCTTCAATATTTTTCTCTAAATAGTAACTGATGAAGGTGTTGATTCAAGAATAGGTAGAATAAATTGAAAAGATTCCGTTGTACAGTGTTAATGGAATACATACATCTTATTATTTAAGACGGCTCAAGAATACAGTGCTGCATATCTTAGAAAATAGTTTGTGCAAATATACTTTTTTTATAAATTATATAGATTGCATTTTAGATATTCGATCAGTAATATTTTATTTATAATTTAAATTGTATTATTATATTTTATCCTTCTTGATTTCTATCATTATTGAATATATATATATAGTAATTAATAAATTATCATATAATTAATAAATAGAACTTAAAAGTAAGTATAACGTACATTTTCTATAGGCTACTTTTTATTGTTGAGCACATTTTTGTGATATTAAAATAAATATCCCGGAGCCTTTTGGAGAAGTTTTCTATTAGTTTTATTTTTAATACTTAATTATTTTTATTCGTTAGGTATTTGGAACTAATTTTCCAAAACTACTTTGATTTGAAAAAAATATCTACCAATTAAATGAGGATTATAAAACTAAGCATATTGTTTTCAGAATTTTCTTATTTTTAAATTATTAAAAAAAAGCTGATATATAAAGATGATTTGAAACTGAAGTAACCTGATTTTTTTTCTTGTTCTCACATGTTTTCTCAGAGTTATTTATTTATTTATTTATTGCTTAATTTTAAGAATTATTACAAAGAAAACTGTAACTGTAATAAAAGTGTTTTAAGAGGTTATCTATTTCCCTTAATTACATACAATAGCATTAATATACTCTATAATTTAATGTAATTTCATCTAGATGA